>JAJJMB010008385.1:77536-283921 GCA_023531105.1 Papaver atlanticum
GGTGGTGCCTTTGCTGGTGCTTTGGGTGGTGGCTTCGCTGGTGCTTTTGGTGGTGGCTTTGCTGGTGCCTTTCCTGGAGCTTTTGGTGGTGGCTTCGCTGGTGCTTTTGGTGGTGGCTTTGCTGGTGTTTTTGGTGGTGCCTTTCCTGGTGCTTTTGGTGGTGGCTTTGCTGGTGTTTTTGGTGGTGCCTTTCCTGGTGTTTTTGGTGGTGCGGCGAAAGCGGAAGGTTGATGATAAGATAGAAATATTACAAGAAAAAGAACACTAGTTGAAACCATGGACAATCTAAGGAATGCCATAACTTTTAATTCTTTCTTGTTTATAGAGCTAGATAGAGATATAGGTCTTGGTTATGAAAACATGAAGCTTATTATTCTGGTATTTATAATGCAAAACTGAAGGCACCCTATAAAGCGATATTGTTCAGGATTAGCACTGAGGATGATTTTTTACAAGACTTGATATTAATCAACTCTTTGACTAGGTATTTCTTCTATACGAAATGAAGATATGATCATTTTAATGAAATGAGGTGTTTTAATAATGCAGTGAAATACAAGAGCAGGGTAAGGTATGGGCAAACGCAAGGCACTATGTTCACTTTAATTTTCTTGTCCATTTACATGTTTATTTTAGAAGAAATTTTTTTTTGAACATGTCTCGTTGTTCTTCGTATACTCTCCCATAGTGGACTGCTTTTGTTTTCCTCCTTCCAACCTTAAGTTGGCCCGGCTGCTTGTAAATTGCCAATTAATTTTTCCATCAAAAAGTTAGGTGCTTAGAGTAAATGCAGTGGTTTCACTTTAACATCCGTTAGTATATAAGGGGCAGGGAATTGATTTGGCATCCAAGCCGACGGCTTTTGTACCAATTATTCTTAAGTATATGGCAAGTTGGACATGTACCTTGTAGAAATACAGTTGACAATTAATTCAATAATTGGTCATGAATCAATTGACTTTGCAAAGAAGAGGAAACTATGTCAAATTAGAGTGGTTCATGTTAATTAAAGGGACTTGAATACATACTGTTACTAGTAATGACCTTAATCTTTTCGGCCAACTAACAAACACATAAATTGCTTAAGCCCAAAAACCATAAGGTTAGGCCTTATGTTATTGCCCACTTAAACTTCAACCGGGTTTCTATTCCACCCCATAGACCAATGCTAAGAACACAGCAATGGGTCCATGCGATCTCTCGAAATACAATGTTCGGTTGTTTTTTTTCCGGTGGATCTAGTAATTCCGAAAGAAAAGAATATAGAACACACGATAGGGCAGTGGACAGTTGAGTGAAATCTAATTCACGAAATATTTTGATCTGCGACAACATAAAGGTAATGAAATAATAACACACATTTCCCTTTATTTTTTCTTTACCTTCTCATCAAAATGCATCCGGGTTCTATTTCATGGGTAGTTTTTAAATATATAGTAAACTCATGTTCCCATTTCGACCAACAATTATATGAATATATTTACTAAATTCTACACTGAATGCTAAAAGAAAATAACAAAATCAACCCCTACAACTGAAAATCACAAAATCATAACAAAAAACTAAAAGAAAACTAAAACAGAAGAAAAGAATAGTTACCACAATCTCATATTCAGCACTATCGGTGGTATCGGAAAACAATAGAATGAATATATTTTTTTGATGAATTTGTGCTTGGAATATCCACATACAGTTAAGCGCATTTCCTTTGCTCTACTATGCTAGGAGAGATCTATCTGAAACCAAAATTGTGAGGTATTTTATATCTCTATTAGATTCAAATAGCGCATTTTTTGAAACCAAAATTTGGAAAATAAATATGAACAGACATAATACCTGTAGTATATGAAATCCTATAAGAAAAAACAGGACCTCGATATATCAAATGCAGTAAGAAAAACATTGCTTCTAATTAATTAATGAGTAAACTATCAATCGAAATTTTTGGAGAACTCCACAAAAATATTAGTATAATGAAACATAAAATCTTAACTAAAACTAAATTCAAATAATTTGAAACCAAACTGCGTATGAATAGAAGATTGTACTTTCGTGTATGAAATGGTACAGCGAGAAGACGTAAAATGGAAAAGAAACAAGGAGTTGGTTTTGATTATGGAATTCTAAGAAGTGGGGTTAGGCGATTAATTGAAGTTTGGAGAAGTGGGTTTAATTGTCGGTGTATCATGGTGTAAAAATAAGCAAGTTTTTACTTGTGTGGAGCCAGAATCAATTAGAGGGCTTTATTTCGTAATACTATCACCACATATGTCGACACATGATTTTGGTGGGGCCAGAATAATGGAGAATTGAATATTATGTTACAATTATCATCTAGTTAGATAACTCTTTTTTGTCTACTAATGATAGGCGCCTCAAAGCCAGGTTGTTAAAAAGTTTTTTTCTTTCAAAATCTAACAAATTTATGACTTTTGATTATCCTATGTTTTAAAGAAATAGGAGAAACACAGACTAACCAATAAAATCTTCGCAAATAAGGATTCCTACATCCTATAAACGTATTTTTGAACAAGAATAAGGGTTATTCAAACCAAAGTATATGTTAGTTTTTACATCTCTTGTCCGTGTTCTTCAGTTTTTCTTATATGTATTATTATCTGATTATTATTTGTTGAACCAATTTTTTTGTAAACTATAAATTCTTGATTTTGATGTTAATTTTATATTGTTGATTGGTTTTAGGAATTCAAAGATTTAATTTACTATAGAAAATTACGAACACGCTATTATTTCCTACCTAGAAAAATATATGATATACT
Source organism: Papaver atlanticum (assembly GCA_023531105.1). Lineage (NCBI taxonomy): Eukaryota > Viridiplantae > Streptophyta > Magnoliopsida > Ranunculales > Papaveraceae > Papaver > Papaver atlanticum. Next base: position 80,317 of record JAJJMB010008385.1, read on the forward strand.
GTATTTTTTGGTTAGTATTTACTTGGTTTTTCCTGATTGTTTTCTTTTAATTTAGATAATAAACATACTTTTTTTTTACGATTAGTTAGTAATAACTAATACCCGTCAATATCCAAAAACAAACAATAAAGAGGTTCGAGCAACCTTCGACCGCCTAGTCAGATTTAGGTTCTAAGAGCTTCGCCAATAGTTATTGTGTGTGTTTCCTAGATGGCAACACAAACAAGACATCTTTATTCCAATTTTTACTTAAGTTTACGGGAGAAAAGAAATTATTCTCCAATGGTGGTTTTTATGGTCTTTTTTTCATTGAATGTAAATTTTATTTCTAGTAATTTTAGGATTTTATTATAGCAAAAAATGGTTATTTAATATATTGAAATTAATTTTGGCTTAGCAAAAGCTTACTAGGATAGCTTGACATCCTCAAGGTAAATATTTAAAACTAGACATTCACTTTGAGGATGTCGAACAAAAATTAAGCCGTATCTCTGCACATTGATTTGGAGAAGAATATTAGGGAATCCATCCCATATGAATTTATACATTTATCGTGACATGCATTCCATTGGAGAACCTATAACCTGATATACAAAAATTTATTCCCTAATCATGTTAGACTTCAGAGGAACGATCAAACAAATTAAGTCAGGTAGGGCCGAAGAGTTGAACGTTAAATTCCTCCTGATGTGAGACGTCCGATGAAGGCCGTAGCTAAGACAGTTTCCAAAAGTTTTACAATTTTCTTTACTTGGAATTTTATTGATAATAAATTATTTATTTATTATATAAAAAAAGCATTTGGGTATTTATTTATTACATTACAACGAACCTATTCAATTAAACATATAAAAATTTAACATTATAAATTTCTTATTTGAAAAATGTGCAATCCAAGTGCTCTCTTAATATTTATACCAAAGGAAGTGTTATATTAACCGGTGAACACCTTTGTAACTGTTGAAAGGGAATGTTATCGAGTGTCCAGCCTCGAACACCAGTACCTTCTTGATACTTAAAATACAAACGTATTTGTTCAAGTTCCGATCTTCTTCTTGTTTGTTTACAGATCATTGCGAAATCTCTGTTTTGCAGTTGAGATTTCAGTTTCTCGTATATAAGCTCTTCTGGAACAGCTTTGCCAGCAAACTGTGCAACAAGAAATTTATGGAAACCTTTCACGGTATCATAAGCTTCTAAACCTTTGTCGAAATACAATCTTGTATTATCGAACTTCTGACATATCCCGTTCTCTTCGTATTGACGTTTCCACAGTTTATTATTATCCTAGTCGTTGACAACATTTAGCCAATCTCTTTCCAACCTAGCCTTGATCGGATTTAAGAGCAGATGATTGTAGGGATTTGGATCTTTGCACGGCACTGGCGTTGTAAAATTCCATAACCCAAGGATAGTAAATTTCTGCTGGAACTTCTACTTAGGACATCGCGGTCAACCATTACAAGCTCTGTAAGGCCATTGAAGGGTTAGTAGAACTTCTGTTTCCGGTGGTTGTGGTGCTGCTGCTGCGAAAGCTGAAAGTTGATAATTAGAGAGAATATTACAAGAAAAAGAACACTAATGGAAACCATTGCCCATTTGATAAATGCCATAACTATCAACTGTTCGAAGTTTATAGACCTAAATAGATTGAAATACGAAGGTTTTGATAATGAGAAAGTGAAGCTTAATTGTCTGGTTTTTATATTGCCAAAAACTGAAAAGCGCGTTATGTGCATGGTTTTAGAGATAATATATGTGGTAGTACGTACAAATGTTAATGTTTTAGAGATAGTACGTAAATCAACTCTTTGACTATTAAATTCCAAAAGATTTTTATAGCCCCCTACCTTTGACCCTTCGATTTTCCTTTTCACTTTTTTTCCTTGGCAAAGCGCGAAAATTACCATATTTAACCAAAAGAATAGAAAAATAAACAAAGCCAAAGAAGGGGGACGAAGGCCAAAAGCCTCGTGACAGTGCCACCAGAAACTAATAGCACCATGTTTAACAAGGATGTCGGCACTCTGCCTACATACATGATGCGTTAGACTTAGAATGGTATCGAGCTTAGGATATATATACAAGCAGTCTATCCACTTAAACGCAATCTCCGTGGTGGAAATATAGCTAGCCCCAATAATTGCAGTGACACAATGGTGGAGTCGCATTCTATCCACAGCTTTTGTGTACCGTTGGCTTTGGAAGTTCCAATAGCATGAGTGGCTAGCGCCTTTCGATCGACCCTCTTTGATTGTTATATCAATGATTTGGTTTGGTGTTCAAAGTAAATGCAGTGGTTGCACTTCAACATCACTTGGCACAAGTGGGCAACGGCCTGGTATATATCCAACTGCTGTTGGCTTTTGAACCAATTATTCTTAAGCACATGGCAAGCCGGAGTTGTCGAAATAACGTGGATAATCAATATCGTCTTAATTGCTAACGAGTCATTTGACTTTACAAAGAAGAAGAAGAAAATATGTCAAATTATACTGCTTGAACTTAACTTTGAACTTTTCTTTACAAAACAAGGTTCGATATGCCAAGGTAACCTATTTTGAGGGCATACATAAATTTTTTTTTGAAGCATATCAAACAAAGACAAAATAGGGTCATTAGGTAATAATTTTAAAAACCACCTATCTAAGTGTCTTCTCATTGGCAAAATTGTATTCATTCATTTATTTATTTTTGGGGTAATTTGCATTACTCCCCTGGAAAGATCGTTAATTTGTGTTACACGTGGATTGAAATATACACGTGTTAAACATAGTACCCCAAATACCACCACCACCATTCTTTGCCGATTACTCCCTAGATCAATGGCGTTTTTGGTCTCTGGGGTTTCTTGTAGATAACGATCTTCACTAGCACTCATATTTCTATCAATCTTCAATTCATTTTTATTTTTTTACAATTTCTCAATTAAAACGATTAGTCCCTTTTCAGCATCCTTCAATTAATTCATCTACAAACCCTAGATTTAAAATTTGAGACTTATGTGGTTTTGATTATCAATTGCTGAAATTTCTTAGTTCCAACTCAATAAATCAATTGGAGTCTGGTTTTTGATTGTCAAATACAAGTTTTTTTGATTTGTAATTACTACTTGATTAAGGTTTGTAAATCCGTAATGGGTGACCTAGAGTGTGCAGACATTTTGGGGCAAATTTAAGGGAACAGAGAATTTACGTGGTATAATGAAATTTGGGTTTAATCGTAGATTAGAATTGTGTTAAAATACAGGAAGGAGTAAAGGGTGGTGTCGCTGTTGGGCTTTGTCAAGGAACGTATCCATAGCATGCCTGAAGACTCTCAACAGAGGCAGTCAAGAGACCGAATAACCAGTTTAAGTCTTCAGATTCAAACTCCTACGTAATCTGAGGAGTATTTATCTTTGGGTTTCTGAATAAGTTTGAGTTGTAACAAATCTGTAACTTCTTGTAATCCTTTTTAAGTATAAATACAGATAAGTGTGGAAGATATTCACCCAAAACCTAGTTCTAAGTTGGTATCACCCAAAAAAACCAACTCGAACCAATTCTTAAAGGATATGGTTTGACAGGCTACATTGATGGAACCCTAGAAAAACCACCCAGAAATCTACCTAATACAGAAAATATCAATCCTACTTTTACATATTATGAAGCACAAGATTCACTTCTTATAGGATGGCTTAATTCTACATTAACACCTGAAGTCCTTGGCAAGGTTGGAGGACTTGAAACATCTAAGAAAGTATGGGACACTTTGGAGAGGGAGTTAGCACCAAAAACAAAGGCTCATCAGATGAGTCTCAAGAAACAACTTCACTGCATGAGCAAAGGTAATAAAACTTTGAAAGCTTATTTGAATGAGGCTAAGAGTTTATTTGATCAGCTTGCAGCATCAGTATATACTATGTCTGCTGATGAGATGAAGTAATCAATAAGCAATGGATTGAATCAGTCTTATGATCCTATTGTAACTGCATTAAGCACCATAGAAGAACTGGATATAGAAACGTTTATTGCTCATCTCCTCACTTTTGAGATGAGACTTGAACAACATCTGGCACAAATACAACATCCCATAGCAAATATTGCCACTCCCAACTCAGCTTCATCAAGCAGGAATGAACCGATAAGGTTCAACAATCAACCCAGAGGGCCGAATCAGCAAAACAACAATCACAATCGTCGTCCTCAACAACCTCATAGAAATTTTAATCAGGGAGAGCTACTCTGTCAGATATGCAAGAAATGGAATCACGCGGCAGATCGGTGTTGGTTTCGATATGAAAAAGGAAGCACAAATCAGCACAGAGCACCTGCATCTTACATTGCCTTACCTGGAGGTACAACTCAAAATCAATGGGTTTCGGATACAGGAGCAACTCACCAATTGACAGCTGACATTAATAACTTAAGCATTCCACATGAGTATGCTGGAACTGAACAAGTTCAAGTTGGTAATGGTAATAATCTTCGAATTGCAAACATTGGTAACTCTTCTTTTACCTACAATACAAGGTCCTTCATGTTAAATTACATACACCATGTACCACAAATTAAAACCAATCTATTATCGGTTTTTCAATTCTGTAAAGATAATGGTGTTTATTTTGAATTTCACACCAATTATTTTGTTGTGAAGGACAACTGCACGGGGTGAACGCTGCTGCAAGGGAGGAATAGAAATGGGCTTTACATATTTGATGGCGTTGGAGATATAGATACCCCTACTCAACCACAGTCGTATGTCACAACTAGTCTTCCAATTTGGCATCAACGTCTCGGCCATCCTATGATTCGTACTGTCTCCAAAATAATCCAGCAAATTTCCCTTCATGTATCAAATAAAAGCTTTGATTTTTGTCATTCTTTCCACATCAGTAACAGCAAGAAACTTCCTTTTTCACTTAGTACTTTAGTTTATAATAAACCTTTGTCTACTTGTTTCTGGGTGTCGCCTCATGTTTCAAGAAATGGCTATAGATATTACATGCTTGTTTTGGATGTTTACTCTCACTTTACTTGGATATTTCCTCTTGTTCAAAGGTCAGATGCTTTACCCGTGTTTATTCTGTTTCCAAAACAAATAGAAAATCTTTTGGATCACAAAATAAAAGTTTTCCAATCTGATAACGCTTTGGAATATAAAAAGTTTACGTCATACCTTAATAATTCTGGCATTCAACATAGGTTTTCCTGTCCTCATACGTCTCCGCAGAATGGGATTGCTGAAAAACGTATTAGACATGTTACAGAATCAGGTCTAGCCCTCTTATTCTATGCCAATATGTCGAAGTCTTTTTGGACAGAAGCCTTTTCCACTGCATGCTTTTTAATCAGCAGAACACCTAAATCTAGTTCCGAGTGCACAACTCCTCTTGAACTGTTGTTTCAAAAACAACCAGATTATACCTTTTTACGAGTCTTTGGCTGCCTAGCTTACCCATGTCTCATACCCTATAATTCAAATAAACTAAAACCAAAGTCTTTACCATGTGTTTTTATAGGCTACAGTCACTCTAAAAAAGGCTATATGTGTCTACATCGTCATTCCAATAGAGTATATATCTCACGTCATGTTCGCTTCGAAGAAAACCCATTTCCATTCCAGGCCGAGCAGCAGAAATCTCCAATGCAAAGTCATAGTACTGCCCCTACAAGCACAAATCTTTTCTTCGAAGCTCTATTTCAGAACCGAGCTACACGAGCTGCACCACAGATTCCAGCTGTTTTAAATACGCGGCTGTGCAAGCTGTCCAAGCTGAGATGCCTTCCCCTGATCAGAGTTCACTTAATACAGCAATTCCTGAAGGTTCAACTGCTTCCACTGACATGAATGCTGACACAGCAACATCGTCAGCAAACAATGTGTCAGGACCATCCACAGATACATCACTTCAGATCTCCAACAGACTGTTCACCCAATGGTTACTCGAGGAAGATCAGGTATTACCAAACCAGTCCAGCGTTTATGTTTAACAATGACTAAGCAACCTTTACTTGAGTCAGAGTATATGGAGCCTACATGTTATTCTCAGGCTTGCAAAACCCCGAAGTGGAGGACTGCAATGGATGTCCAGATTAATGCACTCTTTAACAATGGAACGTGGTCACTGGTGAAGTATGAAAAGCGGATGAATGTCTTCGGTTCTAAGTGGGTTTTTCGAATAAAGCAGAAACCAGATGGCACTATAGAACGCTACAAGACGCGATTAGTAGCCAAAGGGTTTAACCAGCAAGAAGGCATAGATTATGATGAGACATTCAGCCCTGTTGTTAAACCTTGCACAATACGGTTGGTTTTGTCGATTAAAGTTATGAATCAGTGGAAAGTGATTCAGCTAGATGTTGAGAATGCGTTTCTTCATGGGCAGCTAGAAGAAGACATATATATGAAGCAACCAGCAGGATATGTGGATCCTAACTATCCTGACTATGTGTGTAAGTTACATAAGTCTTTGTATGGCCTCAAGTAAGCTCCGAGGGATTGGTTTTCTCGTCTAAGTGGTCATCTTATACAGCTTGGGTTCAAAGGTTCCATCGCAGATAGCTCGTTGTTCGTGCTTCAAACAGAAAATTCGATAACCTATGTGCTTATTTATGTTGATGACATAATTGTTACAGGTTCCAGTCCCTCACAAATACTGCAGCTGGTGAAAGATCTCAGTGCAGTCTTCGCAGTAAAAGATATGGGTAACCTATCTTACTTTCTAGGTGTGGAAGTTCTCAGACAAGGGAATAATATGGTGCTGACACAACGAAAGTATGTAGTTGATCTTCTGCGCCGTACAAAGCTAGATGGCATAAAACCTGTGTGTACACCCTTAGCGTCAAACACCAGAGTTCAAAACTTGGCACGGAAAAGTTTCATGATCAAACGTTATACAGAAGTGTAGTTGGGGCACTTCAGTACTTGCATCTTACTCGCCCGGATATCTCTGTTGCAGTTAACAAAGCTTGCCAGTATATGCATGATCCGTATGTAGAGCACTGGGAATTGGTGAAACGAAGTAACTTCTTGAATCCTTTTTAAGTATAAATACAACTCAAAGTCTCCACAGATAAGTGTGGAAGACATTCACCCAAAACCTAGTTCTAAGTGTCTTGTTCGGAAGGGATTGAGGTTTAGATGTTTGTTTAGGATATTGGAAAACTCTGTAGAAAATGGTTTGTATAACTGAAGCTATAGGTATTAAACTGGGATTCAATTGTGGATGAGTTGAAGATGATATTTCAGGAATCTAAAGGATGCTGAGATGTATATGAATGGGTGGTGGTGATCTTGACTGAGTTACAAGAGCTAGTCTGAATTGTTGTAGATATTACTCAAGAGATAATTGGAGTCTGTGTATATGGGATTGTGTACATCAATTTCAGATGATATGGGTAGCTGAGGTTTGTGGTGGTACTGTACTGGTGGTTCTGAAATGAATGATTAAGGTAATAAATCTGGCGGTGATGGCGGAAGGTCCGGTGGTGGAGTAGAGAAAAATATGGGTTTATCAGTTAGGGTTGACATGAATTTTTGTTCATTTAATTATGGGTTTATATGTTTAATTAAAGATTCCTACTGAATATATAATGTACAAATGGTTATCGAGTTCTAAATCTAATATTGAAGCAGCCACCTGATATGTTTGTGGTGGTGATGAGCTTTCTATTTTAGTTTGGTGGTGATGAATTTTTGATCTTGGTGAATACATGTTAATGGTGCCGTAGGTTTTTGTGGAGGTAGGAGTAAATATATTACAGTAAAGCTGGTTGTGGTGTCTCCGGCCGCCAGGTAGAAGAGAGATAGAGGAGGGAAGAAGACGACCGTATATAAGAGGGTATTTTGAACAACTAAAGAGCCACGTGTGGATAAAGATGGTGACTCAGCCAATTGGTCTTGGACGGAATATGTAATTAAAAGAGGTTTTGCTAACACTACACCAAATTTCCACACATTTCTATCATGGTATCAGAGCTAGGCCCTGTATGAGACGTAAGACCCAGTAAAACCCAAGAAGGTAGGGCAACCATACAGCGGTCCACGATGTAGAGGACTCACAGAGCCCTACACGTGGAGGGGGCATGTTGGAGAACTAAAATAGTCCCACATAGACTATTTCCTTAAGCATGACTCCTCAATATAAGGTGTGGTGCCACTCCACTCATTGCCAATTGGTTTTGAGTTAGAAGCCCACCCACTTTTATCAAAACTCTTCACAGATTAACCACTGTAATATTCTGAGGTTTAGCAACTAAGACTCATATATGATATGAACAAATATCAAAATTACCTTTGAAACTGTTGTAAGAAGAGAAGAAAAAATTTCACATGCGCTTCAGCTTGATGTGTAATTTCTACTGCCGTGTCCATTATTTTGGCGGCTGTAACCATTCCATCTACTGAGCCAAGCTTTTGAAATTCTTCGTCGTAACTTATAACACTTGCCGGTTTGCGTAAAAACCTACAAGTCAGAAAGTCTTATTGAGTTCATGAAACATAATTGCTTCTTTTTTCCTTTTTGCTAGATCAAATACGAATGAATTGCTAGCACAAGATAAATCCATTTGTGAAGTTTGTGTCATATTCATACCGAGATTCATTGTAGGCATAACGCAAACACCCTGCTTGCAGGACCCTCACCAATCCTAACACATTCTGTTCCAAAAGCCGTAACTCATCATCCGCAAATGGCAGCTTCATAGCCACATCGTACCTAACCCCTTGTACTGAAGGATAACCATTTGTAGTTTTTTTTGCTGATCTTCAATATTGAAAAAACACCATTCAAATTGTTATTGGTACAGTAAATGACAGAATATTTCACACAGAAATGTGACCACCAACATGAAGAGTTACCGTACATTGTACAACCATGTATTTATGTATAAATAAGCTGCCGAATAAAGGAGGAGGAGAAGAGCATTGTCACATCTTGTGATTAGATAAATACTCTTGAGTGGCTATCTATTATTCGCCACCTACACCTAGTTAAATGTTCCCTATTTAATGCCAACCACAGAAGTACGGAAGTATATCAGGAATCCCAGGCTTTTGCATAAGAATGTTAATAACTTTAGAGGGGAGGCCTCTGTTAATATACTACAATTGATATTGTTGACATGTTTTCTCCTACACGAGAATCACATACCTTCAAGATGTTGAGATCCTTCCGTGAAATAGAATTGACAAAATTTTCTTGAAGGAACTCCGGCAGAGCTACAATCTTCTGAGTTACAAAATTGAGCACAGAGTTTACTGCTGCAGAGGTCATTCCAAAACCATGGGTAGTTATTGAAGAGACAACATTGTCCATGCCAAAAACAGTAGAGGCCTTTTGACCATGATTGCTGGAGGCCTTCTTGATGAAAACCTAAAAAGAGAAAATAGTTGTAACTCAATTAAACCTTCTTTGCGTACTTAATCCTTGTACAACATCCTGTAATACAGCTGCAGGATACCAATATCTCACCTGATTACTAATGTTATACGAGTATGTAGCAGCAAACTCTTCAAGATTTTGCATAATACAAGCCACATCAAGATCAGTATCCAAATAATGCTCCGGTAGATGAATCTCAGGTAATACAAGTCAGCCAATCCAACCACTGCATTTCCGTTACCAGTCTGTAACCCCATTCTGCAGCTCCAGTCCCTTCGAGCCATGTAATCTTTACTGCAACAACAAGACCAACTAAGCATTACAGCAAAGAGTCAAATTCTCTCCGATAACAAATACATAGTGTCCATCTTTATCATCATTCCTCCGATAACAATAAATGAAATTTTCTGAAATGATGTTGCTTATTCCAATCCAACAAATTTGCTTATGAAATCTAAAATTCATGGTGGTTTGTAATATTACAGTATACCTAATCTCAATTCCAAATAAAAATTCTATCCCTATCAGGTTTCAGTTTCAAGCAGTGTTGAAATCAAGTCCTAAGGAAACCCTAGGTTCTTCATACTTAATTCGACAATAAAATTGATAGCAGTTGAGTGATTGCAGAAGATATGATAAACGTTCAATAGATCGGAGCAGAAAGAAATAAGATTGAAATCGTACCTTCAATCTCAAAACAAGAACACCCAAAACCCCTTTTCGATTATTCTCAAATCCCAACTAGAATTGACCAACTCAAGGGTTCATAACAAACACCTTTCTTTCTCTGAGCTAGAATCAGAAATTTAGATTAGGATTCATGATTTCGAAACCCAAATTCTGATACTTCAATTTCGACACAAACCCTAACTTCTCTGCTCAATTTCTTTCTTCATCTCGATCTCCTCTATCGGTTTCATGGCTGAAGAAGAAAGAAGAAGGAAAAAAAGAAGGAAAAAAAAAGAAGGAGGTGGCCGGGATTCGATCCTGCAACCTTTAGGTCGAATTACCTTCGGATTTACAAAACTGCCCCTAAACAATTAAAACATTTCCAACCTCCCTGTCCTTTTTTCTGTTCACGAAATTTATGCGATTACGCTTCATTTTTTGTTGTATTTACGCTAATTTTAGTGAGAAATGAAAACATGGAGGGGCTCTTTAGTCCTTTCATTGTTGATTGAATAAAGTTTGGGACACCAAATCCAATCTTTTTATGTCAATTGATGACTTATGATTTAGAAAAAAGTGGTCATATAAGGGTCCTCCCTGGCTTCTCTCGGTCGGCCCAATTATGCATTAATTGAAATATTACAAGAATAATCAAACAAATACAACTATTGTCTTGGAAATTTCACAACAAACCAATGGTGGGTTTGTTTATAGAAATCATCATTTCTAGAAATTTATAATCCTATGGGATTACAAATTCTGGGATTCATATAAATCCTTTGTGTGTTTGGTAACTCAATTAAAATTCCTAAGATTTATAGTTTTTTTTGTTTTAAAGTCTTTGTACCTTTCGTCATTACCCTCAAGTTTTAAAATTGTATATATAGAGGATTTAGAGTTAAAAAAAATGGGTCCATATATAAATCCCTTGATAAGTTTCCCAGCAAATCTCAGGGGGAGGGGTCGGACTCCATATTGAGGATTTGCTGGAAAACTGATTCCCGTAAGAAACGTGATTCCAAGGATTCGGGTAACCAAACGTACAAAGGGAAACGTAATTCTACCAAATCCCCTGAACCTATAAATTTTACATTCAAACCCACCACAAGTGAATTATATGTCCATGTACTATCTGTTGCGATACTACACATTACACACTGATTTCCACTGGCTTAAACTACGAAAATGCTATATGAACAGCCGGTTGACAACTGAATGACAACTGATCCTATATGGCAAGCATAGTGGAGCGATGATGTGTCCTATATTTTACCCATGTCTTCAGGAAAAAAAAAATACTCGAAGGCCCTAATACTCGGTCATGTGTTCCCCTTCCTTTGCCGTTATGTATTTCTTCACCTTCACATGGATATGAATCATATGATCAATTGAAAACCATTTAAATCATGTATCTATATTTGATTGAAATTGAAAACGATCAAACTTCTCAGCCAATGAATCTCATATTGCAACACAAGTCGATTAAGACCACAAAGTCTGTTAACAATGGATTCTCCTAAATGGATTTTTCTCACGTTCTTGATTCTTACATTTATTTTTCAATCCAATTAATCAAACTCGAGTATTATTCATCTATCAACAACGATCTTCTCTAAACTTCTTATCACTACTGTAAATTTGTTTGACCTAGGTTACCAGTCTCAGGGACGGAGCTTAGTGCATCCTAGGGGTGTCCCCCGCCCCCCCCCCCCCCCCCCATTTTTTTTAATTCATTATACATCCCTTGATGTTCTTGTTATTGGGAAGAAAAATCCCTTAATAAGCCCCCCCATAAAATATATGTTTTGTACATTGGTCCCCCTTGTGAAAGATTTCTGGCCTTGTCCCTGACCAGTCTTATCCCATTCTAATTTTAAGGGTTTTGGAAAAGGTGATAATCATAATGGTGTGTTCTGTGATTTCATCATCCAAACACCGATTTGTTTATAACAAAAAAAACATTACCCAATATGTCGAGATTATGAAACTATAAGAATCAAGAAGTTATATGCACTGCTAGAAATTATTTTCAAGCAGAAAGAGATAAAAGGAAGACGAGGATTTGTTTTCTTAGGTTTTTATTTTATGGATAAAGTGAAAATTACACGTTTTCACAGTTGTGCCCGCCACATTTGATTAGCTATCATTCAACTGTTAACCATCGGTGGTTCAAGTAGCAAGGTTGCTTAAACTCCACAAAACGAGAAGATTATCTATATACCCCTAGCATGAGGTCCATTGAAAAATACCTCTCAAACTTAAAATATATCCCTAGCCTTTTAGAAGCCCAAAACCCGAATTATTAGATTACCAAAATAACCTTCATTAAAAAGACATATTCTTTCTCTTCATCTGTTACTTTCATTTCTCTTCCCCCATCTCTCTCTCTTATTCTCTTTCCCCAGACGAAAACCCGAAACAAATCAAAATAACAGAAAAAACCCCGAAGCAAACAAATTAAAGCTTCGAAATCAAACACCAAATCAACCAGAAATCAGTAGACTAATACTATTACATGATCTTAAAGATCAAATCTGACTGAAACACACAAAAAAATGAGAAAATTAGGTTTGAGAAATTAATTTATAGCGGACCTTCAACAACAACATTATGAAAACATCAAATCGAAGGTAAACAATGATTTGTTTCTCAATTCAGTTTGTATTTCATTTGGTTTCAATTTTTAGGGCTTCGTACATGATTTATCTTCAAATAGATTTAGGTTTCAAGTATATTTAGGTTTTTCGTACCGTTACTAATTTCTAGAATTCATACTAATTTTCTTTGATTTAATGTTGCATGTGTTAGAAAACAACAAAACCAATTACTTTTGTTGGTTTTAAGAAATCAGTAAAGGTAGGTTTACTTGTTTTTGTTCAATCTCATAATATTTTGTGTCATTTACTGATTTTGATTAATTTAATGTTGAATTGGTAGTGTAGTTTGAAGTTTATTGTTCAACTGCAATACAACTGAACATACCAAAGGTTTTCGGGTAGCTAGGTTGCAACTGGGGATTAGGCGACGATAAACAAAAACATCTCCTTAAAAGAATTTTGCGAGGATGCAGAAGAAAAGTAAGAAATTTAAATTGAAATGGATATGTATTCTAGTATTTAACATGAATGTTGAACTATTGTGCATACCAAATGTAGAGTAAAACAACAGATATATAACATGCTTTTTAACTAGAACTCTGGTTCAACTTGCCTATTGTTTTGTATTGTGTTGTTTTAAAAGTAGATGAATATGAACATGGTTATCTTCTGCAGATGGTTTTCTGCATTTTTCATTGTGTCCTTATCATGCTATTAACACTTTGTCAGGTTTAGATATATATCTGTAAGGTTATTACCGGGTTTAGGTTTAGGATATTGTTGTTTCCTGGAAAATGGAAGCAACTTTCTCAAGTTGTCTCCAAAAATGGAAGCAACTTGCTCAAGTTGTCTCCATTACATGCTTAAAAATGTTTATTGCATCTTTAATAATGAAAAAATGTTTCCTCTGTGCTTTCTTAAAATGAAGTGAATTGGCATATTGTCGACCAAAATAATTTCAATTACTGAAAAAGTGGATGGGGAGTACAAGAAATTACTTATCCCTATGGGCATGTACATTGGAATCCGCCCCTTCAATTTGATTTTGCTTGCACTACCGCCGAGCAAGATACTGAATGAGATGGGAACAGAGACAAGAATAGTGAAGAAATTGTTCATAACTTTTACAAGGCTATTGTATCATTACAATTAACAAAATCCTAATTGCGCACTGTACGTGTGTATGTTTATGAAGACATTGGTGAACCACAAGAGTTGCTGCTTTCGAATAGAATTTTGGATAAATGAAATGGTTGAGAAAGTAAACAAGAGAAGGGTGAGGATGGTGTTTCCTATATTGAATGCAATTGATGAATGAAACCTTCAAAAAGAATAAGATGCAAGTCTGGATGAATGATCGAATGAGTGTATTTACTGTAGCAAAAATACTTTTATTACTCTTGGTAATAAAATTCTTCGCACTAATGTGTTACCGTATCAAAAAATACTTTTGTTAGTCTCATGTATAAAACTATTGAATGAATGATTGAATGGTTAGATTGGATGTAGTATTAGTGTAATCAGATTGTAGATATAGTATTGTTATATGATGTGATTTCAGGTATGCATAGATAAAAGGAGATAGATAAAATACAAACTGACCCTCGCATTTTTTTCCCCGGAGACAACTTGCTTAAGTTACCTCCAAAATTGGAAGCAACTTGCTTCGAGTTGTCTCCAAATCTGGAGGCAACTACCACAAGTTATCTCCGAAAAAAGTATACAGGAACAAGGGTTTCAAAGTACATGGAGGCAACTTGCTCAAGTTGTCTTTAGAAAAGGAAGTAACTTGGTGAAGTTGTCTCCAAAATTTGGAGACAAACCTGCCTGGAGCAGATAGTTTAACACAAGTAAAAACAAAAAAGAAAAAGAAAGTTTCAATTAATAACAAGCTGAAAGAAAGTGGTCTTTAACAATTTCATCATAACTAACAAGTTCAAAAAAAAGAAAAGAAAAAATATCAAAAAAAAGATAACAAGAAAAGAAAAATGAAACATAACATGCCACCTTCAGAAATATCAAAACAAAGATAACAAGTTCAGAAACGTTAAAGGTCGAACATAGTCATATACAAATTCGAAATATGAGGCCGTCTTAGAAATATTGGTGTACGAGCATCCAATAGGGGTACGTGGATGGCATATACGGAGATTATGATATGCAAGCATGCCACAGTGACCACACTTCCTTTTCATAGAGTGACTACAAGGAAAGCTATGCATTTGCGACTAACTTTAAGTATAACCATCTTAACCAGGAATAACTCTGCAACTGGAAAAATCCCTGCGGTAAAAATAAATACAAAATGAGTGATTGAAAATATTTAAAGCCACACAATTGAACATAGCTATCACAAGTTATCTCCAAAACTGGAAGCAACTTGGTCAAAGTTGTGTCCAGAAATAGAAGCAACTTAGCCAAGTTATCTCCAAAAGCGGAAGCAACTAGACCAAGTTGTCTCCGAATCTGGAACCAGCTAGACCAAGTTGTCTCCAAATATGGAGGCAACTACTCTATCCAAAAAGAAAAAGGATACACAAAATGAGTGAACCTGGTGTGAGTCGAACACACATCTTCTGACACGGAGTCAGTCGTGCTACCATTGCACCACAGATTCGTCATAACTACTCTAAGATATGTGTAAAGATGATTTCACATGATTCTCAAAAAAATGGGGACAACTTACTCAAGTTGCTTCCGACCCTAGAATCAACTGGCTCAAGTTGCCTCCAAATCTGGATCAAGTAGCTCAAGTTGCCTCCAAAAGTAAAAGCAACTTTCTCAAGTTGCCCCAAAAATCTAGAGTCCAAGAACGAAATGGAGCAAACTAGATAAAGTTAAATTATTGTCAATGATCTATACTCTTAAGGTCAAACTCCTGTAAAGTTCCACAAATCAATCAATCAAACTTTCTAGATGTTTAATTGAATCATTTATTTATCTGCAGCATATACATGCTATTTGTAATATAAAGATTGAAAAAACAAGACACTTGGGACAAGCAAGAAGATGTACACGGAGGATCAAAAACTAAGTCCTTCACACATTCTACAATGGTTTCTTATCGTAATAAGGTCGTCTTGAGGTGTCTTTAAACTAAATTTCAGGATGACAAATGAATCCCCAAGGACCAGATAAACTATCCCTAACATTCTTTCTAGCATCCATTGCATGCAAGCTCGAAGAGAATGGCCAACAAGTAAACATTGTCAGCCCAGTCGAAAGGCAGCAACAAAACAGAACCAAATTTTAAAAAATAATTGATATGCAAACTAAAGAATTTCCTTTTGACTGGATAATAAAATGAATTCCTCAGCTTATACTAATCAACCGAATTAAGAAGAGTACCTTAATTGCGATGGCAATGAAGTCTTCGTATGATGTGCCATCAATCCCTAATTTCAGCTCAATCCCTATTGCAGCTCAAGCTTGACAGAGAAAATGTGGGTACGTTCCCACCAGCAGAATCAGAGCCAGTAGCATCAGCACAAAGAAGACATCAGTACGCAGTACTAGGCTTCCCTCATTGTTTTTCCGGAGCATAATTGTGCACAGACCTCTAATTATATACACAATTTGCAAATACAAATCCGCAGTTCAAGCATACAAACATATACAGATGTGAAAACATAACAATTAAATTACAAACAACTTAAAATGATAACAGAGGTCATTTGCAAATATATGAATACACACCTCCTAACAACAAGTCCACGAAGAAACTTATATCTTAGAGATTCAGCTAGAGCAATCAGCACACAAACATCCGATATTAGAACACTATGTAGCACCTGTAAATCTAGGCCAGGAACTTCCAAGAAGGCATCATGGAGTACCTTAAAATAATAACAAAAAATCGGATAGTAAGATCACTATACATAGCCAACCAAAGTCAAACCAGATGAACTATCTTCCTCACAATCTTTAACGTTTATGTATAAACTATCAACATGTCACTCCATAACTACAGCAGTATAAACTATCCACAACATCAAAACACCCCATTTTGTATTTTATACACCAAAC
Organism: Papaver atlanticum; assembly: GCA_023531105.1. Classification (NCBI taxonomy): domain Eukaryota; kingdom Viridiplantae; phylum Streptophyta; class Magnoliopsida; order Ranunculales; family Papaveraceae; genus Papaver; species Papaver atlanticum. Next base: position 96,976 of record JAJJMB010008385.1, read on the forward strand.
CCTGCGAAACGGTCATCTATTATGTATCTGTGGTGCACACTAAGAACATAACAGTACTCAAAGCTAAAATATGAAATGACCACAGTGCTAGTTAAGAACATTTATGAAAAATACCATTAGAAAGCAAATATGTTCTTTGTTTCCCCAATCCAGCTCCGTGGCTTTCATAGAACCAAATGATGCTACAAAGCCCAAGAAATTCAGCATGAAACATTAGATTGTAAACTGAATACAGTTAAATGAACACCAAATTCATTTTATAGCAGACAAACAGACGGGAAGACATAATTCAGTATTATCAATTCACGAGCTCACCCATAGGCTTAATCTGAAAATCAAAGATTATACATTAAAAATAAAAAATCTGTATAAATATCATGAAATTACTAAAACATATATAGAAACAAATTACCTGTAAATACGAGTTCTTACTTGTTTGTAGATTATATGAAACCATAATGATCACTAAATCCATTCTCATAAAATTTGTGAAAACAAATCAGTAACATCGATGAATAATGAAAGAAAAAGAATAAAGATACCTTAAAGAAAACCTAATTTTATGAGACCTAATTTCGATCGGTATTTTATGAGACCTAATTTGCTGCTAATAATGAATTTAAAGTTTGATTTCTGAACCTGTTGATGATTACTGGAACAAAAAAAAAAAACAATCGAAAAAGGAATATGAAAAACATCTACAGATCTGAAATCTCACCAAAGTCTCGCAGAAATCTCATGAACAAAAACCCCTCTTTTTGGTGGGATTTGGATTATTGTTGATTGTGAAGATAGTGATGATGGCGATGGAGATGATTGTGGTACTGTTGTTGGTGGCGTTGGTTGTGGTGGTGATGGAGATGGAGATGTGATGGTGGTGGCAGCAATGGAGATGGTGGGGAGTTTGAAAGTTGAAGCATAAGATACAACTGCGTATTATTAATGGGAGAACAACCAAAACACCAAGAAACCATAACAACAAACCATATAAAATTAAAACAGAAATCGATCCAGATCCGGACTCGAAGGAGTAGATTTGTGCTGAGATGATGCCTCCCTACCCAGAAAGTCTTCGCATCCTTTTTATATGAAAGCATCTGATTCCTTTTTATTTTATTTTTGATTATTACTTTTTAATTTGCAAACCAAGTGATAGTTGTAATTTTTCAGATTACACTATCAAAAATAGTATTGGTATTGACTTTGAATATATAATACCAGATCTACTCTTCAATAATTAGTGAATAATGCTTCAAAAATAAATAAAATAATTAGTGAATTAATTGCATTTGTCAACTATGTTAATTATACCTCACCATGATCAGTTAGAAAATTATACTGAAATTAATTACTAGTATAAACATACGGTATAACAACATCTTGTCCGAAGCTCAAAACAATCTACATCTGTTCACATGCAAATTAAACAAGGTTGTATGGGGGTGTACCATTGTGCACTGAGATGACTTATTGTTTTTCTTTTTTTAATTGAAGGAAAAAGGTTAAGATTTTATTGATGGTGCTTAAAAAAAAAAAAAAAAAAAAAAAAAGGCACAAGCTAGTGCATAATGCATTCGCTTATTGTTCAAGAGGGAATCTCATGTATGCTTCTAATTAGAGAAAGAAGTAAGTACCACCGGTACCCTTTCGAGCTTTTACTATGGGAAGGCTTCAATGAGAGACTGAATAGCCCGAATGGGTCTGATATTATGAGACCTAAAGCCTGCACGTTTGAGCAAATTGTCCCAATCATCTAAAGTTCTCTCTCTACCACCAGTACTCACCATCATATCAATATCAAGAAGCAATCTTGTTTTCGTAAGTTCATGAGTAGATTCTTCATCAAGTACTACATCAACTATGATCACTTTCCCTGTCTCTTTCGGTATTGCTTCTTTACACTTCTTTAGAATGTGGACACACTCCTCATCAGTCCAGTCATGCAAGATCAACTGTTTTACAATTCAGGAAAAGAAAAATCCATCTTTTAGAATAAGTGTCATCTCTGAAAGAGTAATAAGAAATTATATAAGAAGTCTCACCTTGAGTAAGATGGCTTGAGCAGTGGGAACACACTTGAACATATCACCAGAAACTTTTTGGACGTTAGGGTGATCGCGAGAGTTAGCAATAACATGAGGAAGATCATAAAGTGTACATTTAATATGAGGAAAAGTTTCATAGATTGCCATAATTGTTGTGCCATTTCCTCCACCAACATCAACCAGAGAATCCAAACCTTGAAAAATATCTCTACAATCTTCAAATAGAGTTTTCGTTAAAAGTCTTGTTTCTCCAGCCATTTCTTCATTAAACAACTGACTTTGATCAGGATGACCTTCTAAAAACTTCCATATTGGCATTCCCATACCTATCTCAAATGCTGTTGTACCTTCACTTGCTAAACCTTCTTTCATAAAATGCCATGGAACCATGAAATCTTTATGAGTTAGGCCTAATATTATTGGTGCCATACTTCTTTCTGCATCTCTTAAAAGTAAAGTACCAATTGGTTTAAGTGAGTAAACCTTATCAACTCCACCATTACAAATTTCGTGTTCCAAAATATTCATGTGTACTAAGAATCTTAGTATTCTGTACAAGTGATCAGAATTGACATTTGGAATTGAAAGTTTTGATGCAAGTTGTGCAAGTGTGATTGACCCATTATTGTTTTTGATAATATCTGCAATTCCAATCTCTACTGCGCAACGAAGAACAAGAGAACCACCAAAACCATAGATTATATTCCATAGTTGAGCTTGATCATTAATGTCAGGTTCTTGTGTTTCAGCTGGTTTGGCATCTAAACTGCCCATGATATGAAATTTTTGTGGTATTTGTTAAGAAGGCTATGCTTGTTCTGGGTTGTGTGTGTTTTAAAATCTCTTCAAATATTAAGGTGTATTTATAAGTGCACCAAATCGCTGGCTGACTGGTTCTGTACCAAAATTAAGACTTGTTAGATCGTGTTTCCGTAACATTATTTGGTGCGTTGAAATCACTCAATTCCCAGATAAGTACATGCATGCTGTATTAAGTTAAAATTTGAAAACAGTAAAATGGTCTCTACTCCAATACTTTTATTAGCTAGAACCAAAATATAGTCGAATAATTTAATGCTTAATCAGACAGCCACTCTAAATTAAATAATAACCATCAGCCGTCATGACTCTAATATATCGTACAATTAATGAAATGCAAACAACTACCATATAATATCTCTGGCTGTTCAAAAGAGTTACAAGTTACTGCTATCTCTGCTACTTCTCGATACAGTGTTCCAATACCTTGGTACGTACTTGGCTGTTAGTCCTTGGCCATCCTAGTTTCCACTATTTGACTAAATCAGTTGTGTCGTGCCGATGTTGTTGTAGTACAATGGTAAAGTTATTGGGTGATGATTTGATCAACCATTGAAGAAAAGGTTTGAGTTTGAATGTGTGGTTATTGGATCTTCTGGTGTGATACCAAATCAAGGTTTCGTTTTGTATTTCCTTCAACACTTAAATAGTGCATATATGTATTCTCTTACATACATTAAAGGAGATAAATTCTAAATGAGATCTAACTATCCGTAACTATTGAAGGAGATAAACTAGGAAGTGTAGTTGTAGACTTTGAAAACTTCTCAGTTACAAGTAGTTGAGATAATATAGGATCAGGTAAGCCTCTGATCCTTAACACTGCGTCCGAAAGTCATCTCCATATCCATATTTACCTATCACTGAATGCCGGAATTTTTACAGCATAACACACAAACAACCATCTTTGCTTAACGATTTTCATTTTGGTAATCGTTGTTTATAAATTACCATGGGTTCCATGAATTTCCTAGATGAACACACGTCTTGTTTATTTTTAGTTCGAAGTAAATGCATAACTCACAAACTAGATAATTAGGTGTTCAAAGTAAATGCAACGGTTGCCCTTTAGCATTAATTGGTACAAGTGGGAAATGGTCTGGTATCTGGTTGATGTTGGATCCGGAACCGATCAATTTTGATGGCTGTTAGAAGGGGGACTAATATTATTCACGGGACCAGAATTTTCAATTTTAGTTGACGGAAATTAATATGGACATTAGGTAATGATTTAACTCTTATCTCTCAACCCTCATTCCGATTTTACCTGTATCTATTTTGCTAGGTAAGGGACCATACATTGTATCCATAATAAACCTGCGATTCGTATGGTAGCCTTCTTAAGTATGATTCCGGTGTCATGTTGGGGTAGGCGCAATCTTTAGAAAGGCATATGGTACGTGCACTCTAATATTACCCTATTTCTTATTTTTATGTATTTTAGATACATTCTTGATCTTCTTATTAGTTGTTCATTTGACTAGTATTCAGTTCGCGAATTATGACATTTACAGCTTGAACAAAGGCATGCTCTCAAAAAGTTTGCGCGAGGAAATATCCCTAGGTAAATGTAGATTTGCAGTTTTTTCCCTAAACAATCCAAAAAGATCATAAATTCAATATAGTCTAATTTCTTATGCCTTCATCTAAACTAAAGGCTAAACTTTCAGTGAACCCAAACAGTTCAATAAGAGATATTTTTGTGATATAGAAATAGCCATATAGGTAGGTTTTGTACCTTCAAATTACGTTATCTGTTTTTGGTTGTTCAAGTTCCATCAGACATAATTAGTGATACAACAAAGAGAATGTTTTTGTTTTTTTTTCCCTTTTTAGGTGAGAGATGTTTATAAAATGGAGACACTATACAGTATTAGTTAATATTAATATGATGCCGCCTTAGTTCTTGATCAATGAAAAATTCTCAGGCAAATGCTTTCATAGTTGTTTTTCTTTCGTATCATAGTTGTTTTTCTTCAAAAGCAGTGGTTTTTCTAATGACACAATATCTAAAAGTACAATTTTTTTTATTTTATTTTTTAAATATTTCAAATAACTTGTAGGAATCCTTATCACCAGCTGGGCGCCAACACCCTTTTGTATTTCTATTTTTTTTATTTTTTTTTCGTGAAAAATTCAGATTTCAGAATTCTAATCGAAATAAGTATTGTATTGAAATTCTTGATTTTTTTTTTTTTGTTGTGAAAGTTAATATATTGAAGCAAAAAAATTACATAAGGATGTTAAGACTGTTGGATGCCCTTAGGCTAAGTCTTATGGGTTAGATTGAGCAGCTAGATTAGCAGAAATGTGTTGCAATTCAAAAAAAAAATGTTTCCTATTTGTTAACACTAGTTCTCTCTCCTAGCAATTGCTCGCATGTGAACTAGCTGCTAGAGAGTTACGTTGAATCATTCAGCGCTGGGAAAAACACCTTTTCGCGGAATGGTTCAGCGCTGGGCGATTTATTTTTTGATCTGACAGCTGAGATTTAAAGCGCTGAACCTTTCATCGCCAGCGCTTAACCGTTCATCGCTGGGCGGTGGTCCCAGCTGACGTGGACTGCTAATCTAGCTGCTAGATTAGCACTCCCATAAGACTTAGGTGGTTGTCCTAGCTGACGTGGATTGCCAATCTAGCTGTTAGATTAGCACACCATAAGGCTTAGCCTAAGATATAGTAACTGTGATATAAGAAGCTTCCAACAGACTGTTGTCCTCCAAATGAGAATACAAAGCATTAGAATTAAAAAAACTAGAATCATAATCTAAAAGATGGCATTTGTCTCCAATGTTGCTTGTGGTACCCATGATTTCTTGTATGTTTTGCCAATTCATCAGCTACCTTGTTGCTACTTCTATGGTTGAAAGAAAAGCCAAAAAAAAAACTTGCATGACTTCAAAATCCTTTTAGCTTCAGAGATTATGACCTGATTTTTCCATTGAATTGAGTTTGTCTTCTCTTGCAAAAAATCAACTACTCCCTTGCAATCTCCTTCGATCCAAAAGTGTTTGTAGTCCATGCTAGTCGCCCACCGTGCTTCTTCAAGAATAGATGACTCTCTTTATGAGTAATGATTGTTCCCTGAATCCCCCCCATTAATGTGATTCGGAAGATTTCTTAGGTGCCGGATTTCTATCATGCCTGCGATTCCGCCAACAATCCATATATTTGCACAAATATAAGATTGTAATGTATCTATGTGATCAAACACCCAAATAACTCAATGTTCCTTTCAAAACAACGAAAGATAAATTGAAAAGTATAGCCTTACCACTAGTTTACTCTTGAGAATTAAAACAATCCTACACTCTTTGAAAAATTTTCGACGTGTGCTTCTTATATATATAAGAGTATACATATATATATATATATATATATATATATATATATATAAGAACATTGTATACATAAGAGTATATATATAATGCATCCTACATGAATGGATTTAGGTTTTCTAATCTACGGTATCTAATAAGTATAGTATTTTCTTAATGAATTTGTACTATCCATTGGACTATCCAAAGAGAAGACACCTGATAGACACAAACATAAAAGTGAATGTTGGTCACATATAATATTTTTAAAATTCTGGATGAATTCCAAAGTTATCTAACATAAAAGAAGATGTAAGAACCACAATGGAAGCTCCCAATACACATGGACATTTTGCATGTTTAACACAAAAGATCTTAGAACTTTCTGATGACAATGGTCACTAATCTTTGGTAATCTCATATTTTGTCTAATCCCCAAGATTTGTTTTAGACTTAGGACTCAAATGAATACCCAAGATTCATTACATTCTCTCCTGACTCAAACCCTAGCGCCTCCATCCTTGACTGCTCATATTTCTATGCAGGTATGTACATTAGATTATTGGGTATCTGACAGAGGGTTAGATGGTATCCATGGATATCTCTTCAATTTTCTAGATTGAAGAAGATGTCCCCTTTTCAATTTCTATGCAAATCTCACCTCAACCTCATCTCTGAACCTTTTAAGTACTAATGGTGCTTCAATCTCCCAATTCATTAATTTATCATCTACATAATCAGTAAAATCGTACTTTAATTTTCATCAATCAAAACCATACTGCAAACACCCATAAATCAGTGAAATCTTGCTTTAATCTCAATTGAAATCTTGCTTATACACCTATCTCATACATGGTCCATCTCCCACACCCCTGTCATACATCCCTTTCACCCATCTCTCATTTTCTTTTCGGTTCTAAACCAACAAAGGTGTTGGTTTCTGAAGAAGAAAATGTTTATATTTCCAGTTTTTCATGGTGTTTGTTTCGGTTGATTTTTAGATTTCTATAGAATATTTTTTCCGGATTAAGGAAATATTTGATATTTTTTCCTTAATTATAGTTTATTTTTTATTTTATTTATAAACGATAATTCCATACATGGAATCCTTGGTTATAATTCCAAACATGTAAATTCGGCATAATAAGATCTTACTTTATCTTGGTACATATACATAGGGACCTTGTTCAATAGAAATGGTAAGCATCTACGTTATCTTAGGAGTCTTAGATTTGTTTCCCAAAGTAGATGCACACGGTTATAGAATGGTTTGGTAAATTTCTATCTGAACGTTTTTCTTACCTTAGCACCTGTCTCTCCATCAATAGAAAACATTCAGGGAAATTTCGTAGTCACAAAGTTACAGCGCTATATAAAGTTGGGTATATTTTAAGAAACAAATGTAAGAGCTTCTCCAATGGAGTATGGGTTTTACGAAATATTGATGCCACCTAGGATTTTAGAAACTCTCAACAAAAAAAACCTCTCCAGTGGTGGTTGGATAAACAAAATTTAATATGACGTGGAAGTTTGAGTTTGGAGGAGAGTATGGGTTTTTGGAGACTCATCCATACCCACGTCATCAATTTGTTATTATTTTAATTAATATTTTTAGATTTTTTTTTTATAAATAAGCGAGAAGTATATCAAAATATATAAATATGGATACAACTACCACTGGAGATGCTTATCAAAACAAGATTTGTATTTGGATTCTATGTTATAAAATACTTTTTTTAGGTCTCCACATATGATAAATACCCATACTCCATTGGAGATGCTCTAAGAGCGGTTGATTCATTGGCAACTTATGCCAAATTTAGAGAAAGAGTCTGAGAAATTTCGTGGTGACAAAGCTATGGAGGTGTATATAATTGTTTGCCCGTTGTTTCTTTCTTCTAGGTGTAGGTTTTTTTTTTCCCTCTCATTGTTTGAGTTTTTTCTGATCTTTTTTTTTTTTTGGTTGTTTAGCTGGTATGCATGAGTTTCCGCAAGCAAAGAAATCTGAGTGCATGAGTTTGGTAAACCTCTTTGTCTCTTTTAAATCTTTATATATCCATATCTGGTTTTAGTTAGCCCGGATATTTTACATGTCTAAAAATGGTCGTTCTTTTGTTTTCAAGGTCTGGAGATAATTTCCATAGGCTTGGTCGTTATGCAGCTTAATACACATGAATTACATGAATAGTATTGAAGATGATAAGACATGGTCTTGGTAAAGAAGCAAATTCATGAAAAGTCTATGCGGGCCTTCTAATTTTTTAGAAACCAACCCTAAAAGGGCGGGATGAGATACTCAGGATGGGACCTGAACTTTTTGTTTATTACCATGTAAAATTTTCAGGTTTTATATTTTTTGTTCCTTTTAAAGCTATTATAGCCGGAAGCAAGGGATGTAAGAAGAATGAATGCGTACTAAGAATGTCAATTTCGTCAACAAAAATTCAAGTCTTGATGCTCACTTGTTAAGGATCGTAATCATTTGAGATTATCTCCTAAAGTTTGAGTCAGCTAACATAATCGGTTGCATTGAAATGACATTTTTAGTGTGCACCAAGTAAACCTTTTTTTTTTTAATTTGTACTTTTTCATAGTATGAATAGGTTAATGCTGGGTTGTCAAGGTGGGTTTTCGTTTTGGCATAAACTTCCAGATGATTTTCAATTTTAATTCGTGGTCCAATCAGACAGCAGGTTGCTTCAAAAGTTGTTTATAATGCTATTGGTCCTAATCGAGGTAAAATCACAATTACCTCGATTACAAAATACTTAATATCATTATTGATGAGAAAATCTATTAGGAGCTTGATTTTTCAGTAACCAAAGCCTTATATGCAAAGTTATTTATAATGCTATTGATCCTAATCGAGGTAATTATGTGCACCCTTCCACAGGCTATTGGATCTCAAGTTTCGTTGTCGTACCGTAACAAACTGGGGCTTGATCCAGAAAATATGAATGTCAATGTGGTGTTATGCCAACTGGGTGTCTTCTTGGTGCTCCAGGTACAAATCACGTGCTTTGTTTATCTAAAATGTGTTTCGTTTGTAAAATGTGGTGTGTTGTTCTTGAGAACAGTGGCGTTATTTATTTTGTACATTATACATGCACACGAATGAGAGTTGCAGCTATACTTGCGAGAAGTATTGTGTCAATGACCTGAGCCACACACGCCAGGTCCAAGCTCACGTACAATTTCATATTCAGGGATTCTCGATAAAATATTACAGATAACGAGATCATGCGGGTCATAGCCAGGGAGTAGTGGGTATGATAAGTATATGGTGTTTTTATTCATAATACATGGAAATAAGATAGTTAAATGGTCTTTGTTCGCTTTCGGGCACGAATGGAACTTTTAACATGATTGAGACACTCGAGTCATTTGGCCATTTGGGTAGGTCGCGAGTTGGTTTGTCAAGTGAAAAACATATCATATATCTACATTTTTTCGTGATTCAATTTTTCTTATATTCTCTAGCATGTTGATCGGTAAACTACTTTTTATATATTTTGCTTTCGCAGTATTGATAAATGTCTTCTTAAATTTCAACCTAAAATGCTTCCGTTGCCTGAGTTCAGCCATTACAGTAAAATGCAGCCATTTCATGTGTGGATCCACCACAGACAGATTTCTCTATAACTTTTGAAAGTAACGAATCAAACTTTATATGACATCTCAGTGAAGTGTCACATGCAACAGTATAACATGTTAAATATATATGAATGGTTTTCTTGGAAGAATTTTTGGTTTTTTCACACTACACATGTGAATTTTTGGTTTTGTGAGAAGTGAGAAAAGCAACCCTTCTTTAAGAAATGTAATGTTCTTTCTTTAGTCTGGGCCTTGATCTTATTCATCTGAAATAAGATTACTCATTTGACACCACAATTTTTTTATCCTCTTGAAAACTAATTCCGACAATTCCAATGGGATTGAACGATACCAGTGTTTGAAGGAGATGGTCGAATTTCACACTTACATAAATTTTCGTATTTGTACGACGAATGAGGCTTTGAATGGGAACCAGCCGTTCTATTCTTGGAGGTTGAAAATAGTTCCCCCTGGGAAGGGAAAACAGGTCGAAAATCCACAAAGAAAGGTCTCACATTTAAATTATCTCTTACTAACTGTTGTTTTAATCTCTTTGATTATCTCAGTATCGTGCTCGAGAACTGAAATGGGTAGGTTATGGAAACATCAGACAACAGGGAAAATGACTTATATGAAATACAGCAGTCTATTTGTCAAGGAAGATTTGCATATATCAGTTTGTTGTATTTGAGCTCATCTTCTCTATTCATGGAGAGTTTTGGTGTGTCATGTAACTCTACAAATAATCATAAATCCATCATTACAAATAATCAAATAATCATTAAAGTTTGTTAAATGATTTTGTGTACTTTAGCCACTGTTCAATTACTTTGTTGTATCTCACAAATCTCTTTTTCAGTTTCAGGAATATCTGGTGATACCGACAATTATTGTTCTGACTTCTTTTTTCTGAGTGATGCAGCACTTTTCCATGACATCTCAAAACCGCTAAAACTCTCTCAAGAAAAGCCCAGTCCTCGAGCATAAGGTGATCAACCAGATTTGTGAATTGATGAAGGTAAATCATGGCAGATCCAGGTAAACCTCACCTATAACTACCACTAAGTTGATTTGAAGGGTACTCGGTAAGCTTCCAGCTTGGATGTGTTGTTCGTTGACGTAAAGTGTGCTTGTTGTTGGTTGATAAGAAGTCCGGAAGATGTAAATTTAAGTGTGCATGTTATTGGTTGATAATAAGTCTGGAAGCTAGATGTAAAGTTCAGAGTTGACGCCAATATAACGCAAGTGGGAATGTTACTTTTACCAGCTGCTCAAATATTATTCCAACTCACGATTAATATCTCAGTATCACACAAGGCCAAATGTGCGTTTAATGCATTGTGTGCTCACGATGATGAAATTGTGTTTTCTTTTCAGTTCTTTTTGCTGTCTTTACAATTTAGTTTACTCATTAGTCAATTTTGATGTGTATATGATGTGTAAATAATGGACAATGTGTTTGTAATAAGGTAATCTTACAGTTCTGAAAGGGACGAATTAAGATGCATGTGACCTTTTTCCAGATCGTCTTTTTGATCTCTGCACTCATTTTATCCACCATTCAATTGTTGATTTTTTCCCACTTGCAGGCTTGACTCAGTTTTGATATACCATTCATAAGTAAATTATTAAAATGCAGAGAAATTCTAAGGGCAGTGCTGCCAGTGCTATCTCGCACGCTTTATATGTGGCTTAATATAGACTGTTTTTGGTTTCTCCTCTTTTTGATTTGACCCTATATAGATACTCGATGTACTTTCATTTGAGTAGGAAATATAGCCGAAACTATGGTCTTGATAAGGTTATCAATGATATTTAAGCCACAGAAAATGAATGGAGTAACTTAAAGGGACCAACGAAGTTAAGAGAACCAGTAATAGAGGAACATGTTCTTGCAATGTTTTGTTAAAGTTAATTTGTGATCTTAAAGAGCTTACACGGCTTAAAGAAGAGAAGCCCAGAACAATCTAAATTAATACGGCCCAAAAAGGGAGCTAGAGTACTTCACTTTTTTCTCTTGCATCTTCGCCTATTCTCTAGAGAATTCGTTCTCTAGATTTTTCTTATTTTTCTTAGTCACGTCTTCTCTAGAAAATTCAGTTTCTAGACTGTTGTTGTAAAGTCGGTCCACATATAGTCTAGAATCTTCTGTGTCTAGAGTATTCTCATGGTCGGTTAACTTAGGCTATAAATAGGCAAGGATGGGTTCATTTGCAATCCATTGAAAACTCAAGTAGAGTTGGTAAGAGTTGAGTGCTAGAGTGAGCAGTAAGTAAGCCAAAGTTGCTACACTAAATCTTCTTGTAACATTTCCAATTTCAATTAATCAAAGCCTCCTCTTTTCAATTAACCAATCTCTTTCCTAAATCATTTCCATAAACCCATCACACTTCCGCATTGCGCAAACATGTTTTAATTTGCATCACACATGTTACTTACATGTAAATTTTAGTAAATTTTTAGGGTTAGGCTTCCCAACTATTGTTCAGCAAATGTTCTTACAAATATTTATGGTCCAACAGGGGATGCAGATAGAACGAGAATATGGTCTGAGTTAGAGGAGGTGAGATCAAAGTGGCTAGAGTTACCTTGCTGTATAGGTGGAGATTTTAATGTTATTAGAGTTGCCTCGGAAAAACATACCCCTAGTGTTTCAGATGTGAATATTAGTCGGTTGGACTATTTCTTGCGAAGACATGAGCTCTGCGACCTGCCGTTGAATGGAGGGTTGTTTACTTGGTCAAATATGCAAACTAAACCAAAATTATGCAGGATGGACAGATTTGTTGTTAGTGGTGGGTGGGAAGACAAATTCCCCTTAATGGCGCAATGTGTTCTTACAAGGACGGTGTCGGATCACTCGCCCTTGTCTCTACGAAGTGGTGGTATTGTTTTTGGCCCTTTTCCGTTTAAGGTTGAAGTTTTCTGGTTTGAGCATCCTTGTTTCAAAGAGTTGATGTTTTTCCGGTGGAATAGTATGTGTTTTGAGGGATCTCCGAGCTTTATTTTCGCCAAGAAGTTACAAATGCTAATGTCGATTTTAAAGAGTTGGAGTAAGGAGGTCTTTGGAAACTTGGATAAGAAGTTGACAGATCTGGAAGTACTAATCGACGTTCTCGACAAAAGAGAAGAAGTTGCTGCTCCTCTTTCAGATGTTGAGTTCTTAGAAAGGGCTGGTCTTCGTCGGCCATACAATGAAGTGCTTCTGCTGATAACTAAGAGGTGGAAATCTAGAGCTAAAACTCAATGGCTTGTGGACGGTGATAGGAATTCAAAGATTTTCCACAAAATTGCCAACGGTCATAGAAGAAGAAATGCGATGTTTAAGTTAAAGATCGAAGAGAAGGAGATAGTGTGTCAAGATCGGATCAATAAAGAAGTCATTGATTTTTATGAAAAGCTATACTCTAGAGATCAGGAGGAGTTTGTGCAATTGGATGAGTTCACTTTTTCTGGCATTTCTGAGACGTAGAACATATGGCTTGAAAGAGAAATTTTAGAAGATGAGATTCTTTCAACCATCAGATCTTTCAAATTGAACAAGTCCCCAGGGTCCGACGGATTTCCTATTGAATTTTATAGAGCATCATGGCATGTTATTAAGGTCGACTTCATGAAGGTTGTGGAGGAGTTTAATGATAAAGGGGGTGTTGACTGGCGATTAAATTGTACGTTTCTTTCGTTGATTCCAAAGAAAAACGCAGCAGCTGAGTTGAAGGACTTTCGGCCTATTAGTTTGGTAAGTACTATTTACAAAATTTTATCCAAAGTTCTTGCAAACAGATTAAAAGTGGTAATGCAGAATTTGATATCTCAATCTCAAGGAGCTTTTCTAGCAGAAAGACAAATTGTGGATGGTATACTGATTGCAAAAGAACTTATTGATTCAAGAAAAAGGCAAGGAAAGGAAGGGATCGTGTGCAAGTTGGATATGGAAAAAGCTTATGATCATGTTTTGTGGGGGGGCGTTGACGGTGTGCTTAGGAAGATGGGGTTTGGTTGGAAGTGGAGACGATGGATTCGTTACTGCATCACTACTGCAAGGTTCTCGGTTATTATTAATGGAGCGGCAAAAGGTTTTTTCAAGGCTTCTAGGGGGCTGCGGCAAGGAGACCCACTCTCGCCATTTTTATTCTTATTAGTGGCTGAAGTGTTTAACAAACTCATGAACAATGCAAAGGCAGCAGGTTTTCTTAAGGGTTTCTATGTCAAGGAAAATGGTATGGAAATATCGCATCTTCAATTCGCCGACGATACGATTGTCTTCTTAGATGCGAAGGTTGGAGAGGTGCAGAAACTTATGGAAGTTCTAGAGGGATTTTAAGCTAAGACGGATCTTAAAGTTAATCTCTCCAAGAATTCCATGATGGGTATTGAAGTTTCGCAGGAGCAGATTCAAGTTTGTGCAAGGTTAGCGAGGTGCGTGGTTGCCGAGTTTCCTATTTCTTATCTTGGAATTCCTATAGGGGCGTCCACAAGGCTAAAATCAGTTTGGAATATTATAATTGAGAAGATGACACTAAGACTAGCGCCTTGGAAGAGGAAGTACCTATCGAAAGCCGGAAGAGTGGAGCTTATCAACATCACATTGGCAGCTATACCGTTGTATTATTTATCTCTTTTCCAAATCCCTGTTTCGGTGGCAAAGAAGTTAGAAAGGTTCATGCGAAATTTTCTATGGGGAGATACTATTAATATGAAACGGTTACATTGGAGGTCATGGAAAAAAGTTTGTGTTCCGAAGAGTGAAGGTGGGTTAGGTATAAGAAATTTGAAGACTACCAACGATTCTTTGCTAACCAAATTGCTGTGGAGATACGGAGAAGAGAAGACTAGCTTATGGAGGAAACTAATATATGAGAAATATGGTGGTGTGGAAGATGCTTGGGTTCCTAAAGATTCGAAGATAACTTATGGGTGTAGGTTTATGCGAGGTATTCTCAATCAGTCTGCAAGCCCCAAAAATGGGTCGAAGATATCAGTGGGAAGAGGTAATAAAACAAGATTTTGGGACGATGTTTGGTGCCATGAAAAAGCTCTTAAAGAGTTGTTTCCAAAATTATGGAAAATGAGTAGAAAGAAAGAAGCTTTAGTTGAAGATTTGAACAATGGAAATGTAGAATTGCCGTGTTGGAATATAGAACCTTGTAGAAGGCTTAGAGAGCAGGAGTTTCAAGAGGTAATGGAGTTTTCTAGAATTTTAGACACTCAAAGGATGCTTGCGGCAGATGATAAACAAGAATGGATATCCGATTCGCGAGGTATGTTTTCAGTCAGTTCTTGTTATTCTTGGCTTATGCATGATTTAGGTCGAACTTCTCCAACAAAATTTCCTTCTGATTATATTTGGAACAAAACAGTCCCTCCCAAAATTAGTTTCCTAGTTTGGGCAGCAGCTAATAAAGCAGTTCCAATTCTTCCTATGTTGTTGAGAAGAGGTATGGTAGTGGTGAATGTGTGTCCTTTTTGCGAGAACAGTGAAGAGGCAGTGGAACACCTTTTCCTCCATTGTCCTTTCGTTTGGCAGATTTGGGAACATTTTTTACAGCAGTTGGGCTTTGCTTGGGCTCATCCGACGACCGTTCTCGAGTTCCTATGGAAGTGGAAATTGAAGGTATCTATCAAGCCTTTTGTTTTCTTAAGATATTGCTTGCCGTTTGCTATTTGGTGGGTTGTGTGGTTGGAAAGGAATGACATTTTGATCACTAAGAAACAAGTGAAAAAGCCTTTAAACTCTCTTATTGTAGACATCAAAGTGTTGCTTCTTAGTTGGTCCATTAATGTTGAATCTTTTAGAAATGTAAAGTTTGACGACTTCGTTTTTGATTGGGCAAGCTTATTTAGAGAGTAGTTTGTTATAAGCTCTTTAGGCGCTTTGCTAATCTCTTCTTGTATCTTTTGAAGGCCCTATATTGGCACCCTTTCTTATTTATTTCTCTTTGCCTTTTTCAAAAAAAAAACTATTGTTCATCAATGCTTTTAATTTTTAATGAGAAATATAAGTCGAATAGAATACTTCACTATAATGGAAAAAGAAAGACTTACTTTCAATATGAAACGTTGTTTCTCATTGGGAATTGAAATTGACCTGACTTTTTGCAGTAGAAATAAAACCAGAAATGTTAATGCACGAGGAGGGGTTTGAGAATTCACATTATATATAAACGGGATATTGGGTTTGTGGATGAAGTACAAGAGACTCTTGACTGATGGCGAGCAGAATTTGTTACAAGAAATTGTCCAAGTGGAGCAAGTAAGACCTCCCACCCATCCCAACCTTCCAACCGTAAAAGTAAACATATGGTACGACGATTGGTGGTGGATGGGAAAACTAATTCAGGGAATCATTCTTTTGTCGTGGTTGCCTTCGCACTCGAGTTGAGTGCAAACTACTTGATTTCCTAATGTCAACCACTAACCAATTGAGAGTAAAAGATCTCATATTCGAGATAAGTTGCATAAAATTTATGCAAATGGGTGTCATGGGACAGGCGTCAAATACGTACTTACGGGTAGCAACAACATATCAACGGCCAGGTTCGTATTCGCTAAACTGCACTTGAGCTATGTTGTATGGTTTAGGAAATTTTAATTGTCGATTTAGAATGAAGTGTAAGCACCAACACTGTGGATTAAAAGCATTAAAATGATAAGAATACCAAAGATATAGGTTGAGTGGGTTACAGTTACGCACAAAGTAGTCCCTGATTAAGTGGAGATTGCACTCTGCACAACCTAAAGGATGATTATAATTTGAACTACTAATATCGTTGCATATATAGGTTCGTGTAGTATACTGTATACTCTTTGGTATTTTTGGTTTTTTATTTCTTGGTTGAATGTTTTAACATCTAAATGATTGACATAGAGGGTTATTGTACATTGTGTGGTACGGTGATAAAAAAACTGTGTTGTATATAGTTTTGTGGGTACTTAGATAGCTATGCTAGGCAAATTGCGGTGATATAAGATAAGTACTTATATCTACGTTAGGCTCTTACATTAGGTGTGGGTTAAAGGTGGACTTGGATTAGCTTAATGGTGCTTACCAGAGTCGTTTTATATTGAATATTCTTTTTCCATGTATAAATCATTTGGTTTTGTGCTAATTCTCTTTCGAAACGCATTGTAGTTGAACTGTTTGAACTACAATTTAGGCTGAAAGTAAGTCATGATATCTCATGGGTATCCTCATACAGTTAATTGCAAGAGCCTGCGAGAATTTCAAATTAAGTATTTTAGGGTTAAACTTTGAAGTGTACTTGGTATATCTTTTTGCATGTCAAAAGTTCTAATTATAGGGTTAACCTTGGTTTACCCCCAAGAATATCTAGCTTTAGTATATTTTTTCAGTTCCTACGCTAGACAAGTTTGCAACCAGTGACATTTTGCTTAATGCTGGAAGGCCAGCTATTACAATAGATAGAGGTTGATCACATTGTTGACCGACCACTTTCAGGTGTGTACTCTTAATATCAGGTGTGTACTCTTAATACATTGAATTTTGAGTACTAATATCAACTATATTTTGGATTTGTAATCTGCGATTCTCATTCTATTTCCTTAGTCATTTACTATTTTGATATAGATAAATTCATTAAGTGCAGCACTTTTAGCTTATTCATCAATTTCTTGCACCATTTTCCTTTATATTTCACTCTTTAATTTATGACCAGTTATGTATAAGTTAAGTTTGTGCTTGATTTGTATTTTGATCAGTCATTTATCTACGGGGGGGTTACTTTGTTGATTTTAGTAACATACTACTATGATTTTTCCGGAAATAGATAGTGCAATATAGTGCAATTTTCTAATGATATTAGTTCTTCTGTTTATCTGCTGATATGGATGGATTTTTCAGGTCTTTCATGAATTACTCCATGAAACTTTGAGATTGTATGAGAGAAACCGGTTATGATGTTTACTTAGTTTCTCTTGATTTGCTTGCCAATAGCTAATCGTAGTTCTTCTTTTGTTTTTTGCTAGATTATATTCAAAGCCGATACTCTTTTCTGTCATTCCATACACCGTATGAGATGTGAAGTTTGCATCCGATGCCATCACAGTTTATTGGTGATGGTGGTGGACACTGCGTAAATAACAAGAAACTTATCGTACTAAGGTAGCCGTTGTTGTCTTACCGGGAGGAATTAGTATCCTAAAAAGAAATTGGAAATTTACATGGTACAGTCATGTTTATATATATTTGGTTACTCTAAAAATTACTTACAGGGAGGTAGAGGTTTTCTCTGTGAAGAACCAGATGGGTGAGGTAAATGAGATTTCTCAAAGATCTTAGCATGATGGTGCATGAGCAAGGTGCCGTCATCGGTAACTCACTTCCCTCCCTCGAGATCAGACTAGCTCTAGAACGAGTGTTATATATCTTTACACCTCTATGTCTGATGCCATTTTTTTCCTTTCAGATGACACTGAATGTTGAGAGCTCATACATATGGTAACTCAACAGACAAAGCCTCAACTTGCGAAATCCGTGAAGACCCAAAAAATAAATTCATCCCTGGTAAGATTATTATGGTAGGCCGTTTTTTTATTTTAATTATCTTAATCTTGCGCCTCCACATACTGACTTGACGTTCCTGCCAATGTTTTAGACGTGCTTGCTGTTAGGGATTTTTGGGGCTATTCTTCCCATTGTGATAATTGTCCTGGCTACTTAAGTAGAGGAAACTTGGCGCCTCGATTGACTCTCTTGGGCAAGCCCCTAATTGGAAACCTAAAGAATCTTTGGGAGCCTTTTTCCAGATTAATTTTTTTGAGAAGGTATTATGTATGCACATACCATCAAACTAACTTCACTCAACCTAATCTTGGTGCCTATTCCTATTGGGCCCAAGTTTTGTCGGGTTAGCTTTATCTATCTGGGAGTTTGAAACTTAAACATGTGGATACGGGTGCATGATATTGTGCATTGGTTGGAGATTTATTCTTCTCGATAAAATTAAGCTGAACTCAGTATTTTACTACTGTTGTCAAGGAGAGGTCAGCTAAGTTTCTAACTAGCAGTCAACTCATTAGATATTCAGATTTCTATTTGTTGTTCATTGCTTTCAATAATACATCACTTCAACCTATTGATGATGGTTTATACTTCATGGTAAGCAATGATTGTTTATATCAATTGATTGACTCATTTTTTGTTGTTGCTTTTCTTCGGTCAAGGTATTAAATAAGCCAACTTCTGGAAGTGTCCGCAGCAGTAACATATTAAGGTTTGGGGCCTAGAGGAACCAGGGGTATCCATCGAACTAAGATTTCAGGTCGAGTCATGTAGATGTCAAATGAGGGGTGTCCATGATTTCTTAATAATATTAACTTTTAGCCCTGCGATTTTGTTATAACAAATATGTTCAACCAGATCATTTCGACTATGAAGAAGCCGTAGTTCTAAAACACTTGGATAATGCGGGAGATTCATAACTGAAGCCTACATAAAGCCCATGTTAACTTATGAAAGAGAGTCTGGGACATCGAAAGTTTATTGTACTTAATAAGTCAGCAAATTATAGATACACTAAATGATTGTATTCATAGTATTAATCTACTTAAATGGTTGCGTCTCGTAACAACTTATGTTTTTTACGGAATTGATACGGTTTTCCTTGATTTTAATCTTTTTTTTTTTGTGCAGACAATGTTATACTTATACTAAATCAGTTGAGACGATCGGATTGTCAAGTTATGTTGATTCCCTTAGTTACGCTTAGTTGAATATATTAGTAATGCAAATAATTCATCACTAATTCATATTGATGTTGATATATTTTTCTTGCCCGTTCCTTCTCCCATGAAGGCAACTATCTTAAAGATTTTCGCAGAAAATGACTGAGGGTTTTTAATGAAGGATTAATTGGGGGGATATGGAAAATAATTGAGGGATATTTTACTGTTCATGCCGGCATGGAAAAACCATGCTGTTTTTTATTGCCAGCATTGAAAAACCATGCCGACATGAACAACAAAATATCCCCCAATTAATCGTTCTTTTTAATAGGCAACTATCTTCAAGGTTTTTTAATCAACCACATTTCCAAGGTATACCTATTGTTGCAGAAGAAATTCCTATTCATCAAAAGGTGCAGAAATTTATTGATTCTGATCGGTTTCATTGTTAGAACCTTAAACTTACTCGGTACGGTCTTAGCAAATGATAAAATTAAAGTTTATAAAACTAAAAAAGAAAAGAAGAAGATGATTATATAAAACTAAAAGAATAAATTGGACCCGTCGTGTGCAAACTTACATTCACCCACTTCTCTTTGAAAAGCTTACATATCACAAAGTTTTTAAGTAGTCAGATCAGTCGTAATATTCTCTTTTTGTCAACTTACACATTTTTGGCACGTATAATTGGATATTTTTTCCGCTTGACTGGGAAGTGTGTAGTTCAAATCAGAGTCTAGAAGATTTTCTCTCAAAGTAAATGAGTTTCCGACAAATCAGAAAACAATGAAGAGGATACCAAGCTATCAAACTCACACATTCAATGGGTGGGAATGAAAATCAGAAAACAATGGAGATCATGAACAAGGTTTGTAAGCCTAACCAAATTACCGATTTTTTACCGATATATTACCGTTTTTTTTTTTTGATTCACCATTGGTTATTAATTGAAGATTAAAAAGATATCAATTCCCGGATAATGCAATTTTTAAAAGTGAAAGTATCACCTGATTTGGTTGTATATCGCAAGTGCGGCTTTCTCTGCCCATACGTGTTATTCGTTTGTTATTAATGAAAAGTGTATTTCCCCAACAAAAAAAAAGTAGCTCCATTCTCTCTTATGAAGATTAGTGTGCTTAATTCGGACTAACATTTTCAGGATTGAAGGTGTGAGTGTTCATTGTATGCTGTTAGCACTATGTGGGATTTACACTTCTGAGAAGCCATAAAGTTTGTGGAAATTATGAATTATGGGGCCTCTATTTTCTTTTGATGATGATGCAAAGTTAAACTTTCCTGAATATAGTTTGGTTACCAAAGTTGAAATAGATTTTTTAATACGAATAGCACTTATTATACATCCAATTAGCATTGTACGAAATGAGAGAAACTAATTAGTTGGGATTAGTTTGATTTACTGATTTTTGAAATGGAGATGTAATATGACACCGAGAGCTATCCCTCATGATCCTGTTTTCCAACTTTGATGGATACAGCTTACGTTGTTATCTTTGTTAATACTTCTTCTCTTCTATATTGTATGGTCTTGGGGAACCTAATGATATTAGTAAAGACCATCCAGTAGCTTCACAATAACGGTTATGCTGAATTTATTAAATTATCGAGGTAGGTACTTCCTAGATTTTTATGCTGAATTTATTCATTGAATAATGGCTATGTATACCTAGCTATGTGCTAAAAACAATTTTCTTTCATAATCACGCCGCTTAAGTGCTACTTATTTACAAGGAATCAGAGACCAAGCTGAAACTGAAACTATATTTTTCGTTTCATATATGGCTTGCCAATCTTTGTTAGGTGATGCCACCAGATAGGTCATTCGAGTTTAAACTTCAGCTGGGATGGATTAATGTTAAAGAACAAGGAAGAAAAGTTTGGTGAGGTGAAGTTGCAGTATTACTAGATGAGTAGGAATGTCAGCGTTTACATTTAAGTAAGTTTACCTGTTGGAATTAATTGGTTGGAAATTACCTTATTACGAAATTTGTTTCTTTAGGATGGTCGTTTAGAATATGACTAATTTTTCATATTATCTCATCTTTGACCCTTACAGAATAATCAAGGGAAGCTTGCAAGACTCAAGTTCATTACTATTTAAGTGTAGAAAAGCTCCAGTGGATGCTCTAGGTACTTGGAGAGCCTTCACAGTTCCAAAACTCTGTCAAGACTTTATGAAGCCTTTAATTCTCGGTAAGTTAGCGATGTATTCTTTTAAAATGCTTGGGATGTATCTACGACTTACAAGTTACAACTTCTTATAATGATGGGTTCTCCTTTGCAGTAGTTCTTCTACCGAAACAAATTATGACCTAAAAAGTTGAAACTGATACAGGCTCCAACAATTACTTGAGACACAATCTAAACATATGAAGCATGTAGTCATGGAGGAAAGTTGTGTTGATCCCTCACCTTTAGCATCTGTTAAGCTTAATCTGATATATGAGGTAGAAATATACATCATATTCAATGATATATTGTGCATGGAAAGATGGTGTTTCTTTTTACATCCAGTGGGTCACTAACCTTTGTATCAAAAGGAAGAGGCGATGAAAACATGGAATTTAAAGAAGTTCATATTCCATTTTTTGTGTTTCCTTTCATTTTCATACTAATGCAAATAATAGAAAGAGCATTATATGTTATAACAAGAGTATAAACGGGAACTCACATAAACAACACTAGAAAATTGTTCTTTTTACTGAACATGAAGTTGAGCCTTCATCTGTAGTATGAGTTTTTGAGAGACGCAAGACAAATGCTCCTACAGCTTCCAGTGGGAACACTTCGGCTTTGATATAAAATTAACGGCTCTTCCTTTATCTTATTATTTATTCATCTTTTATTAATCTTGCTTATTATTAAATCTCTATTGAATTACAGGTGTACGTGTATCCCAAGGAATATAAGACAAGGAGCACATAATAGAGCAACTGTTGAAGACTCACATGAGGAAAAGAAGTCCAAACTGTTGGATATGATCAGGGTGGTGATGGTTCCATCAACACATGATTACGACAATAAACCCTCTGCTATGGAGCAACATAGCTTTAATTTGCGTTTACTAAATCATCCTTAGGAAACATAAGAAGTTTTCAACTCTTGCTTTAGTCAATGTTTCCTAAGGATGATGCGGATGAAATGGATTGTAATTTGAAGGTCAGAGAAGGTAAATGAAAAATGTAGGAATTCTGCTAAGTTCAAGGATGCAATTTAATGCTTTATCATTCATATTTTTTTAGTTACACCAATAATTTCTCTTTGATTTATTATTATGATTATAATTATGAATATGATGTGATGCAAGGACTGGAGGTGAACATGCATTTTTGTGTTGCTATCGATGATGCAGGGGCATTTTGTTCCCCAAATGTTTGCTTTCTACATTATGTTGTTGAGTTAATGATATTTTTGTTTAGTGTCATGGGTATGTATGTATCTTACTGAGGGATGTACTTCACTTTAGGAAGTAAGTGGAATTGATTACTGAGGTTGGAGTGTATAGTACACCTAAAATTTAAGAACGGAGTCTGCGGAGTGCAGGTGCTCCTACCTTTACATTCTTTAACCCATTTTTATTTGGTTATGCAGATGATATCTACGAATGAAGACGACTATAGGTTCTTTGAAGAAGGACGAATTGGTAAAAATCCTTATCTGCTTCATACTTCGGGTTTTAATGATGCAAAAGTATTAGTAATTCTTTGATGAGTACGAAATCAAATTGTTGTCTTATCTCAACTGGTAGAGCACATGGTTTTCATCCATGTAGATATGGGTTCGACTCCCACAGGCACAATTTTCGACTCCAATCAGATGGCACAGTAATATTGTGGACTTGAACCATATTAGATTTCAGCACCGGTAAATTACATATCCCTGTAATAAGTAGTTTAAGAGCGTTCTATCTATTTTATTTATTATGTATCTTTTTTTGATATTTGGTTTATATTTTATGTTCGGTGTGCGACACTAACACCCTCACTTTTTAGAGTGAGTATTACTCCTCGCATTTTTGACAAACCATGAGACTGTGCAACTTGAGAGAGGTACGGGGGAAGTGATTACTATTTCACAATAGAAATAATAGAGAATAGTCGTCTTTTGTAGCCAATTCAGTGCTGGAGTTGAAGCATGTTGTTTAAGGTCGGTGTTGGAGTAAGCATTGATAATTTCCGATGCAAGTAGGGTTTGTAATCAATCTTATATAGTCTGTAGATAAGTTGGGGTTTAAAATTAATGTTATTCTCGGTTCTTAGACTGACATAAAAAATAACTTATATTGAGTCACTTTTACAAAAACTATCTTTATTTTCCATTAACGGTTAGTGTACGCAAAATGGATATGGATGGTTGAGGACAAAGGTTATTAATGAAGGCGTGGTATTTATTAATTTAAAATTGAAAATCCAACTACCAATCAGAAAATGTGAAGGCAGTTAATTGAATATGGTGTTTCACCCAGCCTAATATATTATCAAGAAAATATTAATTCGCAATTTCTGCTTAGTTGTTTTCTATTAGATTTGGAGTACCTGCGTATTGAAGTAATTGCTTGCAATTGAGGTGCCCACGGGTATATTGAGTCGGGGAATAATTCATGTAATTCTGATGCGTTGTCTAGGCTTTTTAAATTTTATCATTTATTGTTGCGCAGCACGGGATATACTTTGAGATATAGTATTCCCATTTTATTTCTTGAAATGGTTACAAGTTTTAATCAGCACTAGTTGTCGATGCCATTTTGAAGGCATTTTTAACAAGTCTATTAGACTCATATTCGAAACATAAGATTCTGTTTCCATTTTCAGTAGATCCTCCGGCGATGTCATCGAAGGCATTTTAAGCAGTTACACACTTACATTTTTGTTATCATTATCAAATTTCCGTTAGACTTTATCTCATTTTAATTTTTGACTTCATATCATTTTAATTCTTTTTGATGTGTTTCAATTGTATAAATTTTGAAATTTGTAATTCTATTTTTTTTTTGATATTTTTACTATTTTTGGCAGTGGATGATTGGTGGTTTCGCTTTATAGAGTAACTATGATTATGCTTAAGTCAATAAAAGAGTTACAGGCTGTTTGCGATGATTATCAGTGTGTAAATATAAATTTGTGTTGGTAAGGTAATAGTCATTAATTGATTGGTTTAAAAGCGTTATCATGTTCATAATGTGATTGTACTCACCACATGCCTCATCTCTTTGATTATCCCAAATGCCTATATTAGATACCGGATGTGATTGTCCATTCACTACGAACATCAAGGTAATATTACTCATCCATTCATGCTCACTTATTTTTCATATTTTAGTGTTTTTCTAAAGAAAATACAATTTTTGCTCAAATTCAATTTTCTATTATTTTTATGGTAGTCTCGGAGAAATTTATTTTGGTGGCGGTTGGTGGTTAGCTGTGATGGTGACGGTGATTATAGTGCTGATATCACATGATAGCTACATGTCAAGTTGAATATGATTATTTTAGTTTTAGGATTCAATTTAACATGGTGGTATTGTTATAACTGAGCATTGGAATCTCTAAGGACTGAACGGATTCTTAATTGGGTCAATAACCACCGGTAATTTCATTGGTCCTAGGGTGATCTGTTGTCTACTACACATTTTTAAGGTAAATGTTATTTGGGTACTTCAAAATGATTTATTTCTGATTAGGCTAACGATTACCAATTTTTGGGTTGGGTGCATCATTTGTAATATAAGTTGTAAAACCCGCTTATTGTAAATCAGACTTAAAACGATGAAAGAACGGCTTTTACAGTGACCATAGTGGGTACAACTTAAAAGTAGGATTAAGATTTAGACTATTTTAGCTTGGTATTCACCGGAATTAACACAAACCAACTGACACCCTTTAAACATGGAGTATATTTTATTTGAGTCCAGTTATGTCCAATCTTATTCTTTCTTTTTTGTGTCAAACGTATAAGAAAGCAGCGAGGGTTTCACTCACTGATGTTGGAAAAATATTATGCAATATTAATTCATTAGATGGTAATTCTCCCTCCGTACCAGATATATAGGCGGAAAATGCAAAATCTCTTAGATTAAGAAACTTTTTTAGTTTCATAAATATTCATTCTCTTTCCTATTATGCCCTTATCCTATTTCCAATGCATATTAAATAGGGGTAATATGTGGAAAAACCCATCTTGAAAATTGAGATCCGCTTATCTAAAGGGACAACCAAAATCTAAAACTTCGCCTATATATGTGGTACGAAGGGAGTATGCATCAATTATATATACTATGGAGTTACTAATTTAAGATTGCCTTTTGTTTCTCATGTTGATTTAGACCAAACCCAAACAATTTACAAGAAATGAGGTCCTTTGTAATTCTTATGCCTTGATGGTTTTGTATGGATAGTGATTAATAGGATGGTCATCGTTCAACCAATAACATTTGAAATCCTTTCCAGCATGACAACAGTTCTAACAAAAAAGAGGATGTGAGAGAAAAATATTTCGAAAAATCGTTGTCATTAACTTTTCTAAAAGTTTTTAAATTTATACTAAAGTTGTTTAATGCTTCCTAAGTTCCTCTCTCCTACCTTAATGATTCATTGGTGATACGAGAGGATGCAAAGAGATCCGTGGATTTGAAGTACTTAAAGCAGAGTCAAGATGAAAGATAACTCTATCTACCAACAACTATGGTGTATTTAACAAACTCTATGGCTAATGACTTAAAATCAAATTTCATTCTGCTTAAAAAGAACATACCTCTAAACTGCTCAAACTTAAAAGCATTGATTTGTTTACATACAAACATCTCAATCAAAGGTTTAACGGTTTCGACTTTAAAATTATCATCTATTCATTTATTCAAAGAGTTATGTGTGAGAATATAATGCATACCTCTGCCGAGATCATCGATATCAGCATGCACAACAACTGTCCTGCCAAGAAATGAATGCTTCCAGCTTAGTGGAATCTGCAATTTACCCAAGAAAACAAATGAGAAAAAAAAAACATCCGAAGAGTACAACTATTCGAAATAGAAAAAAAAAATCACGGGAATGATAAGAAAATTATGTAAAATTATAAAATAGGGTAATAAGGAATAAATTATAATACCTGGGTAACTTTAATAGAAACTTCAACAACCCCTAAAACATTCAAAATTTAAAGAAAATACTTAAAAAAATAAATAGAAAGGCAATTCAAATATGCACATGGAGAGACCATAAGGGCCAGCAAGTAACTCATTTGAAGCTACATAGACTACATGAAAGTTAGGACTCCTCATTTTCTGTTTTACGAAGATAATTTATCAATTTACAAAGCCTACATAGCAATTTGACCGTCGGGAATGAAAAAAGGCATATGGAGAACTGCGTAAGAATCCAAACTTTTCAGTAATTTAATCCCAAAATGGCAACAAAGAATCATTCATCTTCAGTTGATATGTTTAGATCCAACCCATTTTTGAGTAACATTCCTTTTCTGAATCGCTTCATCAATGGAGTCCAGAAGGTTTTTAGACCGTGATGTTAGAAAATGACACAGCTAAACTAATCAATAAAATCAAATCAAATACTAATCAGCGTGTGTCATGCTAAATCATGGATAATTCATAATGCTCAAATAAATCATTGGCAAAATTGAACATGTAAATTGGATGTTTTATATTGCTCATGAATTGAGTTACATGGTGCATATCTCGGAGTTAGCAACGATAACTTGGTATGTCTACCATATGACCATTAACTAAAATATGTTTATGGTTAACTAATTGCTGAGCTCCAAGAGTGGTCGAATCCGTGGCTAATCGAAAAAGTATGTTAACCAAATGCATTTCAAGTAATATATTGTAGTAAAATATGACCAGTTGACCCTTTGACTTTTCCAATAATGAACCATTTCATTGGTTTATCTTAATATATGCCGGTAAAACAAATACATGAATCTAGTTTACTGATGTAAATTTTAGTTGTAGTAAAAATAGTGGTAATAGGATTCGATTCTCGAACTTGTGAAGGATAACTTTAGACTTAAATTCTAAAACTAAAATATATAAAAAATCACTGATATTTAAAACAAACACTGACAAAGTTGATATCAATATTAAAAGAATACTGAGGCTAAGATTCCACTATTTTCCAAGTCCAAAGTGATTAAATCCAATATTTATATTTATTCAATTTTTGTGTTTAATTTGATTCTAAACTATTGCAACATGTAAATTTTCAAAATAACAAGTGTAAATCCAAAGTATAAAGCATCAAAAACCTATGGCTAAGCATGCTCTATCAAAAGAAATAACAATTGCTTAACAAAAATCATTCAAACAATTATAAATCAAGGAAAATAATCATAAAAATAATTGAAATAAAATAAATAAAATAGAATATACAACTTTTTGTTGGAAAAATAACTTCCTCTATCGCCTCAGCAATGGGGTTTAGCTCCTCATATTAATCATAATCTCAAAATACATGTTTATGGCTCAAAAGTTGATTAAAAGGGAGAAAAGTGTTAAAACAGCGGATTCTGTAGTTGCTGAAGGTCTAAAACAGACGTCTGAATCGTTGCTGAAAGGTTTCAGTCACTGCAGACAAGAACGATAGAAGATCGTTGTCACTGAAAATAAGTCTGCCTCTGCGACTGTTGCATGTGCGTCTTATGTTCTTCGTCTTCTTCTTCTTCAGCAGCAGCAGCAGAGTTTCTGTACTCGATTTTCTTCGCCTCTCTAGTGCTCTAAACTTCTCCAAACTCTCCCAAATTGTTCGTCCCTCTTTTATGACTCGAATCAACCTATATATAGCCACCAGACCCAAAATCTCTCGAGTTAATCCACAAATATTATCGGTTTTCTTTTCTCCTTAAGTTACGGGATTTTTCTTCCCTATTTAATCTTCTCTACGCGTCAACTTGGTTTTCAAACTCTCCAGTAGATTGAATAAGGACTCAATACATCACGTAAAATCCTCCGGTACTCCCAGTTATCAACCAAAATATCCGAGAATATATGCAACTCTCTGTTTCGTAAAAACTTGATCTTTATCCCTGTTTTATCGATTCTACAGCTCATACCAAGCCTGTCTATCCTTAACAGGGTTAACCCAACGAAAATCAGCCCTTGAATCTCCTTAAAAGTCGTCCACAATTCCAACCCTAAAATCTGTTCTTTGAAAACAAATTTTCCCGCCTTTTTCTGTTTTGAAATTTTGAGAAGAAATGTGACCTCCCCCTATCCAGTCCCGGTCTGTGCTTAGCAGCTGCTTGGAAATGGGTTACCCCTTATCCAAAATGAGAGTCCGAATAGCAAATGTCCTCCCAGGTACCTTTAACAACTTTTCGAGCCAATTTTGCCGCAAAATCCTATTCCTCCAAAAACACCTACAAAGGGATAAAATACCAAAATTAGTACAGAAATGGGTACTGACAGTATACAGAAAAGAGGTGAAAATAGACACATAAATGCGTCTATCATTTACTATTTCTTTATAAAATCAATTTAATCAAAGATTATTCAGAAAGAATCTAATGCATTTGACCACGGGAGCGGGGAGAAGCCCTGCCACACTACATTGGCTGATCCCATCGTCCCCGGTGCGTAGCACGGGTTACATACTAGTGTTAGACTAAAGTCTAGATTCATCATTTGTTTTTCGCTCACCTATATATAAACCTTTGTATCCTGTATATGTATTTGTATGTTAACTAGAGGTGTAAAACGTGCCGTCCCGGCACAACCCAGCCCACAAAGTCACGTGCTTAGCGTGCTGCATGCTGTGCTGGGATGTGCCTGAGATTCAGACATGCTGTGCTGTGCTGTGCTAAATGGCATGCCGTGCTGTGTTGTTCCAGAAAAATAAACATGTTGTGCCGTGCAGTGCTTTGCTACCACACTTATTTTATGTTTTCCAAAATAAATATTTTTGAGATATTTTAATTAGTACATGTATTATTACAAAAATAAATTAGCATAACGAAAATAAAATGTCAGAAATTAGCTAAAACAATGATTCTTTTGTGAAATATGCATCAAATGTGATGTATTGTGTAGTATTTTACGGATGATGTGGCGTACTTTCTTCGCGTGTTGTGCCGCGTGCTAGCACGTGTTGTGTGCTGTGCCGTGCTGATGTGCCTATTTGTCTGGCACAACACAGCACATTAAGCAAACGTGTTGTGCCCATGCTGTGCTCGAATTTTAACGTGTTGTGTTGTGCCACAACCGTGCTGGCCCGTCCAAATATACACCTCTAATGTTAACCACGCGTAAGATTTTTAAAGTACGTCTTGTTTCTTTACCTGTAGAGATAAGACTTCCCGTACAAGCTTGGTGCCCACTGATGATTGGTCACTAGGATTCAGATTTCTCTTCTAATACCAGAATAAGATGGAAAAGACTAAAACAGAGGATGACAATTATAAGATGGAAAAGACTAAAAGAGAGGATGACAATTGTTTCTTATCATTTCTATCTCCTACAACAAAAAATTTATTCATCCCACCATAAAATTCATGGTTACACTTTTTTTTATTTTTTTTGTCCACTCTCGTCACTTGTTGGAGATAATTTTTTACAAAAGAAAAAAAAATAAATAACTGTGGGCTCGTGCTAAATAGAATTATTGTTAAAAAAATTTACGAGTAAATGGGGGAGACCTTTGCAGGTTACTTTGTACTTGGAATGTCAGTCAGAAGTTACTTAATTTGGCAACAATGGTTCTTGGTGAACCGCCGTATTAGACAACCCCAAAACAATATTCCCCGATCAAGGGCTGTGATGAACCCGTTGGGAAGCGGTGGGTTCCAGCTAAATGTCATGGAACCCATTTAAAAGATGTGCTTGTGAGTAGTTTGATTCGGAGGATATTGTTTCGATGTAATAGTGAGATGTTTTAAAGGAATGACAATCCAACGAACAAGTTGAAGAAGACAGAGCAAATATTTTTTATAGTCTCACTTGATGACCCCATGCATTTCTCTCCTTTTCCAATCCTATAAATTCTCTCAAACTTTCTCAATACAACAACCATATTTATCAATCAAGAATGGCTTGTTCTCTGCCTACTATCCAACGAGTATCAACGTTCGATTCCAGCAAATTATTACAACCATCTCTATTCTATTCTTTCTCATGTGCTTCCGGTAAGTTTATATATATATATAATGATAAAGAAAACGTGTTCTTTTTTCACTAATAGAGGTTGTTTTGATATCCATTGAAAACTAGTAGAAGTTACTCTGGGAACACAGTTTGGAAAGGAAAAGATTGCTAATTTTGGTGAAGCAATTTTTTTTGTTTTAATAAATCGACTTATGCTACTGGTATCCACCTACGTACTTTATCCTATTATTTGTGGCTTTATATCCTATTATTTGTCTTTTTTTCTTTCTTTCCTTATTTTCTAGCAATACATTCTCCTAGTGAGTGTGTCTAACATAAAAACAAACTCTTTATTAATAATTAACAATATATATGATCATTTTCCGATAGCTGTCCGTTCTATTGGCGGTGGTGTTCGAAATAATGGGGGCAACATCCCTCTACTGTGTTCTACTTACAATGCAATTCCCAAACATCATACGCAAGGAGGTACGCGCGTAATGATTCTTGCGGAAAAGAAAATTAAAATACTAAGACAAAAATACATGAATTTTCTTTTTTCAAAGAATTTGTGGTCTGATCATGTATGTGCATTGCTCTAAATGCAGTACAATTTAAGGGAAAAAATATTACCCGACAAGAAGGAAATGAACAAAGGTTATCTACTAAGGTAAATTTTCATACAAATTTTTAAGTAAAAATATTTATCTTTTCTTCCCTTATATTTAAAACTAACAAGTCTCGATTTTTTTTTTTTTTGTATAGATTGCGGACTTGAAAAATGTGGTTAAGGAACAGGTGGAAATGATTAAATCAAGGTTGAGTGAGATGAATGATGGAGAAATAAGTATATCAGCAGTTGAAGATATGTACGGAACAGGCTCACCTCAGTTCCCTTCGAGCCTTCAATGGATCATAAAAAAATCAGCTCTCTGACGGTTCTTGGGGTGACCAACATATTTTCTCCGCTCATGATCGAATCATTAATACTTTGGCTTGTGTAATTGCATTAAAGGCATGGTATCCATGCCCTTCTATGCGAGAAAAAGGTATGAAAAAGTACACCTATTCCACTTATATAATCAAAAACGTGAAAGAAATTCCATTTTCGCCCCGGGCTTTTATAACGGCAATGGTAGATGGCACCTTTAAGTTGGATGTGATGGGTTACTGATTTCCTGTATCCAAATTTGTCTTAATGTTGTGCATATGTATAGGACTACTGTTCATCCAGCAAAATATATTGGTTTTCAAGTTGTATTCCCGTCTCTTATCAAAATGGCTCGAAGTTTAGACGTCGGTTTTGCTAATGAAGATTCCCCTGCCTTGAGAGAAATATACGCTAAGAGGAATCTAAAGCTAGCAAGGTAGGAGGTTAGCCTTTTTTTTTTTTTTTTCCGTATCGGTTAGTTTATTTTCAATGGAATTTAACAGGAGTTTTTATGTGTATAGGATACCAAAAGAAATAATGCATGTAGTCCCTACGACGCTACTTCATAGCCTAGAAGGAATGAAAGACCTGGATTGGGAAAAGCTTCTCAAATTGCAGTGCACAGATGGATCCTTTTTGTTTTCTCCAGCATCCACGGCATTTGCTCTTATGCAAACTAAAGATGAGAAGTGTTTGAAGTATCTTGAAAAAGCTGTTGAAAGATTCAATGGAGGAGGTAATTTTTGTAAGAAAAAAAAAAAAAAAGTTCCTCTTTCTTTAGTTACTGCACACTGTTTATTTTAGCTTTGTGCAACTTTAATCAATCAATTTACATTCAGTTCCAAACGTGTACCCCGTCGACTTGTTCGAGCATATTTGGGTTGTTAATCGCTTGGATCGCCTTGGAATTTCGCGATACTTCCAATCTGAAATTAAAGAGTGTGTGGACTACGTCCACAGGTATCATACTCACACCAGGGATTTTACAAGTTTCATAATATTCTTGAAGTCCTTTTTATGGTACCTAAAGCTTGATGGTGATAATGGCAGGTATTGGACTGACTATGGAATTTGTTGGGCAAGAAACTCTAAGGTTGCTGATATAGATGACACAGCTATGGGTTTTAGGATTCTACGGTTACATGGGCGCGATGTTTCTCCCGGTAATAAATTACAGTTAGATTTCCCTTCACATTATTAAGTAACCTTTATGCACTTAAAATCAGAATTTGACTACTTAGATTTCCCTTTTCATTATTCCTTTTGGCAGATGTTTTTCGGCATTTTAAGAAAGGAGATGAATTCTTTTGCTTCCATGGACAATCAACATCGGCAGTGACAGGAATGTTTAACTTATTTCGAGCATCTCAGGTTATGTTCCCAGGAGAAAAAAATCTTAAAACAAGCAAAACAACACTCGTCCACATTTTTACGAAAGAAACAAGCTTCAAATGAACTTCTTGATAATTGGATAATTACCAAAGACTTGCCCGGTGAGGTAAGAAATGATAATTATATGTTTTCATCCGTTCAAGAAGGAAATTAACAAACTATGAAACATCTTCATTAACGATAAATTCATGTATAAGGTGAGGTACGCTCTCGAGGTTCCATGGTACGCTAGTCTACCTCTTATTGAGACAAGATTTTACGTCGAACAATATGGTGGTAAGAACGACGTTTGGATAGGGAAAACACTTTATAGGTAACTTTTTGATAAATGGAGGATTGATTATAAGGTGAATTAGGGGTAGTTAGAAAATCATCCTTGAGCAAAGATTTTAATTAAGTTTTGTTTAAAATGTTCAACAGGATGTCTAATGTGAACAGCAATCAATATCTTGAACTCGCAAAAATAGACTTCAATAATTGCCAAGCACTACATCAACTTGAGTTGCAGGAAATTCAAAAGTGAGTCAAAACTCATTCTGCTGCATGCTCTTTCTGATCCTATTCCTATTGACTTAATTATGCACTTCAAAATTCAGGTGGTACAATAACTGCAACCTTGAACTGTTTGGAGTAGAGAAAGAGACACTTCTTCGGTCATATTTTCTAGCCACGGCGAATATATTCACAGCAGAGAGGTCGACAGAGCGACTGCAATGGACTCACACTGCTGTACTTATGAAAGCAGTATCCTCATTTTTCCAAACAATTGCAGTTGCTGAGCAGAAATCATTTGTCTACGAATTCGCTAATCATACTGGCTGTGACAATATCAGGTACCATTTGCAGAGAGACATTTGTAGTTAAAGATCCATTCATACTGCCTTCAATTGGTCCTAGAACGAAACTCAAAAACGGTAAGAGATACAGTATACATGACATGGTGGATTTCTATTTCCATGACTTGAACAAGTCCCGGATGGATTAAACGGCTCCATTAAAGCCTCTTTCCACAGAATATGTTGTAAGCTATAATTGTATGTATGCCGGGTGAGTAACTCTTCAAGAATGCTAATAGTTTTATTGATTTTCTTATCATTTTCTTTGTTTGTTCGTCGCTGCATTAGGATCAGACAGATGAGAATGAGCTCAATAGCAAAGAAGATAACAATGAATCATGATATAAAAGAAGGAAAAGAAGTTGGTGATAATCACTTCCATGAAGAAAAACCACAACAGCTTATGATGGCTCTAGTCAGTACCTTGCATCATCTTTCATTGGATGTACTCGCTTCTCATGGAACACATATACAAAACCATTTACGAAGCACTGTGAGTAAATCGACTCCATAATTTGTACGCTTCATATGTATATGCAACCAAATTGCTGATCCCAAAAACAAAGAAATGTTTTAATTAAATCTTTATAAGATATTGGCAGTGGGAGATATTTTTGAAGCAAGTTGATGAACAAAACAGACAACTGGACGAAGAATTCGTCTTAGTGCGCACCATAACCCTGTGCGCCGGCCAATCCTCACAACTCTTTGAAAAGAACACAATTTTATCTAATACCCACCTTGATCGTCTCGTCTCACTTACCAAATCTCTTACTCATGAACTACTAAAAATACATGGAGAAGACAAGGTAGATGAAGAAATGGTGTCAGTAGAGTCGGCAATGCATGAACTAGTGAAATGTGTTCATCAAAGATTTGATTGGATGGACCCCAAGTTTAAGCAAGTGTTTCTTATGGTCGTGAGGAGCTACTATTATGTTGCCTATTGTTCACCGGAAACTATTGATCATCATATAGCCAAAGTTGTAGACGATAGAGTTGCATAACTATAATGACTAGTTTCCTTCTTTTTTTTTTTGTTTTTTTTTTTTTGCCCCAAAGAAAAATGTACTACCTTTTTCATTAATATAGGCTCCTTTGGTTTCGCCAAAAAAAATTTACTATAACAATGTTAAATTATAATCGGCTAGGTTTTTGATTGTTCGACCTAGCCAATAACGGTGAGTCGGCTGAGCTACTACAAAAACTGGGCGAAGTTTTCCCGCCCCCATCCTCCCTTAGCCAGGCAAACAAAATGAATAAAACAAAAGGTAATACCGTATATGATTTTTGAAATTAATTAGATTTTGTATAATGAAAGAGTGGTAAGGTAAATGCAAATAAGTAAACGTCCATATAAACATTTACCGACGGTGAAACCCTTTATCCAATTATCTTAGATGTTGTCACACCCGCAAATGCACCTTGCAAATTTTCTGCACAAGTGTAACCCAGCAGCACAGTGGTTCAGTGAATCAAGCTTCACCCACCTGCACTTCAGCCTTATAAGTTTGCACCAATGCAAACAGCCAACTCTTCAGTTCTTCAGCGGAATTCTTTAGCCTTCTTTCACTTCTCTTAACTTCTCAAATGTATCCCATAATACATTCAAACATTTCCATACATTGCCAACAAGAATCAGCCAACCAAGAACACTTAGAATATGACACAATTAACTCATTTTATTGCATCAAAGGGAAGATATACAAAACTCTCCCACTTAGGGACTTACACAGACTTGTTCCTGTTGAACCAAGCCTCAACCTTACAAAAACTCTCTCAATTTGAGTCTCACACTCTCCTATGTAAGCTTGCTGAGTTTCCTAATCAGTGAGATTAAGTTTGTTTGTGTTAATTATGTATGTTTAAGGGTACATAAGGATAAGTATCTTTTAGACTATTTAGAATGGCATACTAGTTATAAAAATTCTATGTGAGGTTGTTTTTCAACTCTTAATGGAAGGTTGAATGACACATGTATTTTCTAGCATGAGGTGGACTCCATTCTAGCTCTTGTTTAAAAGGAAATTTTCCATCATTAAAGAATGAGAGATGATAAAATCAGAAGCGTCTTCCTACAAGTTTCATTCTACCGTTTTTGCTAAATCTAAGGTATGTACTTATACTTCCTATCTACTTCATGTTAAGTGTTTTCAGTTGTAGAATATGTGATCCTAGAACATGCATAAAACTATACATCAGCATAAAGTATTAAGCATGTTCACATACAACATGATTACAGCTAATAAGGAATTGTAAAGCATGTTTAATAGGCTGATATTCTAGCATCATGTACTTGCTCTTTTTTTAACATGAAAAACCTGAAGACGTATCGGGAAAACGGAAAAAATCATCTTTCGGTTCGAGAAAAGTGAAGAAATATTCCTTCGGTTCGAGAAAAGCGAAGAAATATTCCTTCGGCTCGGTAAAAAATGAAAACAAGGGTAGTCTTTAATGTATGTACCCGTAACAACTTAGGGAAATAAGACATGTATAACATCGGTTAGTGCTTGTAGCGGCTTAATGTAGGGTGGGTATCAAAACAAGACTAGGTCTCCGAGTTATTTGTGCATTCCATATTTTCTCGTTAACAAAAAAATTCATGTGTTGTGCTAATTTTTTTCCAGGTCATATTGCATATCTTTATAATAAATATAACAGGTATAGTACGTTAATAAACCTAGTAATTTTTGAACCAAACTGTATAACACCCGCATGATCTTGATCTTGTTGGTATTCGGTACGTATACATTTCAGTTACATATTTGGTTGATTCTTATACATTGATTTTTGAAATCGTCCAAGTTATTTGTTCAAAAATAAGATACAAGGATCTTTATTGGTGATCTATACTTACTAATTGTAACTAATTTGATTTTTGAGATCATCCAAGTTACTTGTTCAAAAATAAGGTACAAGGATCTTTATTGTTGATCTTTATTGGTGATCTTTATTTATGATTTAAGTATAACAAAGTTGACTTTAATAGTAATCAAATAACAAAATTGACTTTACTGATCAAATCAAACGATTTCGAATTTCGTAATTAAACTTGACATAGTAACGTTAACGTTGGTGCAACTGAACAATGATCTTACATAACCGAAGATATAAACATGATGAACGTTGTTAACTTTAATGACCCTGAGTTAGAACCCCATCGCACAGGGTATCCAAAGAAGAAAAAGTAAAAAAATAAATGTAAACTTAATGATGAAGGCGCAATCGGAGGATATCAAAACTAATTGGGGGATATAGGAAAAAGACAAAAACGGGATTTAAATAGTAAATCAAGCTCACCCCCTATCCAGGTAATTTATATAATTTCTAATCTACCCCTCACTAATCATATTTAGTGGTTAATTACAATTAGTTAAGTTAATAGATTAGTTTGATAATGATTAGTATAAATCATTATCATTGAATTTGTTGAAGCAACAACATTAAATCAAGATATTTATGATCATGAAAGTAACTCAGGAAAGTAAACAAGTTGAACATACAAGTGCTTAAATTACTCATGTATAGGTATTCAAATTTATTTATTTTTCATTGAATTCGCCATTGTTATGCTTGAAGAACTCAGTGCCGGCATGGTAAAAGTATGAATACAATGCCGGCAGGGACCAAATTGGCATGGTATTCATACTTTCACCATGCCGATACACAATACCCCCAATTTTAAAATTTTAAGTACACTGCCGGCACAAAGAGTTCATTATCGAGCCTGCCGGTAGTGGTGCCGGCATTGTGCATTGCTTAAATTACCATGCCGGCACATGATGCAAAATTTCCCAGAAACTTGAGTTTATTTTCACTTGGCTATCGGCATTGATAGATTTCTATCGAGCATGCCGGCAATTAATAGTTTCGGCATATTATTCATACTAAAAATAATTTCGGCATAGTAAAACGACATGGTGTTCATACAAAAACTATGCCGGTACGCAAAACTGGCATTGTATTCATGATGAACACTATGCCGGCACGCAAAACCTTCATTGCATTCATCATGAATACAATGCCCGTATTAGCTTAAACTGAAAATTTTCAGTTATAATTTTTGATTCTAACCTAAACGATTTTTTTAAAAAAAATAGATGATTAGGTTTCTTTCAAGGAGGCATATTTATATAATAGATCAGTCGCCCATATTTTTATTTTTTTAAATAACTATGAGACCGTGTTGAAATCGATGATGGAGAAAATAAAAATCAAAGAAAGGAGCCGGCAGAGAAGGAGAAGAGAAGAGAAAGACAAGAAAAGAAAAGGAGAAATTAAAATACTAAAGGGCATTTTAGTATTTCCATACCCAAAAATCACCCCTTAGCAGAAACTATTGGATGGAGATATTAATTCATATACCCAATTAGTTTATATATCCCCTAATTACGCGTTCTTAATAATATATCAATTTTGGAAATATTTTCATCTTTTTCTAACCATTTAGAATTTTGGACTGTCCGATATTACAATAAATTCAAATTTAATGATACTGAATTTTGACACCTCACCTTGTCCCAGTGTCAAATGTTCCACCTCCATGCTTGACTTCCAACAAATGGTATTAAACTGCTGTAGAGACCAGTCCTTTGTTGGAAGTGCCAAGAACAACCCTTAAAAACATGAAATGATAAAGCGCTTGTATCTCCGTATGGGTAGCAATCATCTTTATAATAAGGGACCCAAAAATGCATATGTCATCACCATAGTAATTTTGGTTTGTGGTCTAGACATCATCAATTACTGCCATGTCATCTTAGTCAATCTAAAAGGCACCAAAATCTCATTAGTCACTTTTGAAAAGGCCCTTTTGTCTAAAGTTTTTGTGATTAAGCCACGTATTAATTGCACTTTTCCAAGTCATTCCTATATCAGCCTAGCTAACCAAACATACACAAAAACCTCATCAGTCACCTTCAAGAGTAACATGTTTGTCGGTCCGTTCTCTTTCAAGAACTACCAGTGCCTTATTTGCATATATACTTACACCTGTCGTCACCATCATTTCTCTTCAAATTACATATTAATCAATTACCTTCCTAAACTATATATTCAAATTTAAGTTCTAGAGAAGCATGCAAGTCGCGTTTCTATGAAACCGAAGGATCTAATGAAAAGACGCGATCTAACGTAAAAAGTCATGCCTACATGAATACATTTCAACCTGACTCAAGTTGCTCATATAGATCATTATTGTTACATTTTAACCAACAGCCATAACTCTTCGTCAACAGACATAACTCTTCAAGCACTACTGTATATTTAAGGATATGGTGTCGTAGCCCAGTTTTAGATGAAAGGTTTGATAGCTTTTTTGTTTTCTTAAAAATTGAGATGCATGACATCAAATATATGAAAAAGCAGAAAATTGCATAATTTCACCACATTGCCAGAGATATCATCAATGTGATAGAGTTTCAGAATTTTCTTATTTATTTATTTTTTTGATTAAGTAGTTTCAGAATTAATGTAAACCTTAAGAAGAGTCCAGATTTTGGCATTTTGCAGAACATCGTTTGGAAACGAAGAGACTAGAAAGAGAAAACGTTATACTACATGCAAAACAAAATGACACAGAGATGCCAAATAATACAAAAAGAGTCCACTTACTGCAGTAGGCCAATGCAGCGCCAACTGAGAGTAACTGCCTAAAACGCCATTTAGAAATTTTGAGGATACGAAAGAGCACTACGATGAAAGTCGCATCGAGAAAGAACAAAGGAAATATTTCGCGAACAATAAACAATGGAGGTCTCAGCAAGAAATATTATAAGGTATGTTTAATGATCCCAATAAACTTCGATCTTCCGTTGCCATACTTCATAGTTGTTTTAAGGGCTCTTTTTATAAAGTACCCTTACTTTTCACATTACACTAAAAAAGTGCCCCCGTTTTTTGGAAATTTGTTAAAGTACCCCGTTTTATTCAAAAGTCAAATTCCATCCAGTTAAGTGGTAGGTGGCAGTTATCTTTCCAATTAAAAGTCCTATTTACCCCTGAACTATATCTCCTTGGTGGGGGAGGGTAAATGATCCGACGATCCTGAAAACGGTGTAACGATCCTAAACCGGGCTCGACGAACCTAAAAAATGTTGTGGAAGGTCGATTTTCCTCCAACCAAAAACCTCAAAACACTTGAAATGGTGAATCCTTTTTGGGAAATGATGTAACGAACCTGAAAGCGGTGTAACGATCCTGAACTCGACTCGACGAACCTGAAAAATGATGTAGAAAATCAATGTGACAATAAGTAAAGGGAAAATATGTAAAGTAAATTAGTCTTAACTAACACTAGATGGAAAAACTAACGTGAGGGTACTTTAACAAAATTCAAAATAACGGGGGCATTTTTTTTATGGGTTCCTGAGAGAGGGGTACTTTATCAAAATTCTCTTGTTTTAATTAAAACCTTGCAATTTTCTACATGACACAGATTTGTTGAGAACTATATAGTTCTAAACGTTAACGGTTATGGTGGCTGACTATATTAAATCTTGGTTTCTTGCAGATTTTCAAGTAAAACTTTAACGGTTAGGGTGGCTGTGAAGTTTCTAAACAATATATGGTTAAAGGATCACACTAGGATGATCATCTCATGGCTATTGAGAGCGAATCAAATAAGATGGTTCTATTTCTGAATCATCATCACCATCATACATCTCATTTTCCATGTTTTTATACGTTTTCACACAAAAGTATCTTTAATCTTCGCCCCATATTACCAAGTTTTTAATATGAAAAGACGTGACACAATACCCATTGCCAATGATTCCAACCAATCCACGCTTCTCAACACGAGTAGTTTTTGTTTTCGTTTTTAAGAATTTTTACAATAACGGAGAAGAAGAGAATACGAACAAGAGTTTTCGATATATAGATTAAGAATCAAATGTGAAAGGATTACTACTTACTGGCCATCCGTCAACTGCTCTTTATTAAGTTTGAACTTTGAAGTATTCAACTTGTGTTACAGTTACAGGGAAAACAAATTGGTCCGAGACGAATTCCGGCGCATAAAAAACCAATTACTTTATGTGTTGCCATATTTTGGTTCAACTCACATCTACACACTCTTATACACAAAGTATGTGGCTCTCATCGGGTAAGTAAAAAAAAGAAAAACGTTTGGAAGGGGCTCTATATCTTCCTCCTTAAAGGCCTTATGCAATTCCATTTCCTAATCTCAGTGTGCCACGAAGTATGGCTTTATGCAATTCCATTTCCTTGGGAAAGGAGAAAAACAAAGCATGCGTCGGGTTTAGTAATATGACTATATTATTTTGGGACACCGACTCTTGATTTTGGCCATCCTGCGGCAAGGATCCTTAGTTCATGAGGTATATACCTGTGGGTCCGTTGTGTATAAGACTGAAATTTTATTATTTTGGATGGTTGGGATTATGCCACTGTCTGGGACAAGGTTAACCCTAATCTAACCACTGCCATGACAGAGTTTCCTAATATAATTAGATTTTTTCTTCCGAATTAAAAACAACTAACTTTAGTGTCAAAATCGATTATTGGATTTGTTTACACAAACACCACTTCTTAAGCGGTTAATATTAATTTTGAAATCACGAAGCTCTTTGTTTCCCACGTAATTAAGGAGATTAAAAAATAATAATACAAAATAAAATTAAATTAAATAGGCGTAATAAACCAATCAATTTTAATAGACTACAGAAAATTAAAAATAAAAAGAAAAAAGCACTGCCACACCAAATAAAAAATACATTGTCTGAGAACGGGGCGAACACCGCAAAAAAAGGGTAATGTCTGATGCCCGGTGCGAAGCACGGGCACAAAATCTAGTATGGATAAATAGAGATGAAAATAATAGGGCCATATGTTATATAATGTAAAATGACTTTACTCTGGATCAACCCTTACACAATATGATTACTCCGGTGCCTATGCACCGGGTTAGTGGCTTGTAGATTATAATACCTGTCTTTCGCGTACCGGTGTATATACATATATATAATGCATATTGAAGTTTATCTGAGCCAGGTTGTATATGCATATGTGTTTATCTAGGTTGTGTTATTCACCTATATAGGGACAAACGCTGCACTCTTATATTTTTTTCCTGTTTGTAATCTTCCCATGGTGTTTCCGTATATATATAGAAATGCTGTATGAGTGGTTGTCGTATTCACTTTAAAGTACAAAAGGTTTGACTCTTTTATTTGTCTCTGTTGGTGATATCCTTTATGTGGATTCCTTATATTACATATATATATAATGCATACTTAAGTTTATCTGAGGATGTGTTATTCACCTTATAGCTGGGGCGCCGGAGCCAAGATCTCAAGAGAGATCGAGGGGTCAAGAGAAATTAATTTCGGTCTTGGGTTTCTTTCTTAACTATGAGGTACCGACAAACATGACAGTTTATCAGATCAAAACTTTGTACCTAGTAAGAGAAAAGTACGGCCTACTTTGACAGTAACCGCAAAAATTAATGCCAATTACCTCCCTGCTCACCGCGAAAATGCTAATTCCTGAGACTGTAATTTGCTCTATGTTTGGGCCATTTGGGAAGATTAGATTTAGATATATGGTGACCAGGGTCCGGACGTAGTCAATTCTTTTTTGTACTATGTACGGGGTTTTGAGTTGGAATTTGTAATTTGCTTGCTTCCTATAAGCTCTTTCAATGAATATTATTAAGTTTGCCAATCAAAAAAAAAAAAACTTATGCATGTCCACAGGATTTGGAGGAGAATATTTTGGAGCAGAGAAAAACGAAGAGAACAAAAACGTAATTACTTGTAAAATGTCATTTCTTGAGGGATACAAAAAGATCC
This sequence comes from Papaver atlanticum, assembly GCA_023531105.1. Classification (NCBI taxonomy): domain Eukaryota; kingdom Viridiplantae; phylum Streptophyta; class Magnoliopsida; order Ranunculales; family Papaveraceae; genus Papaver; species Papaver atlanticum. The sequence continues at coordinate 139,514 of JAJJMB010008385.1, forward strand.
TAACCTCTAAGAATGAGGAAGAGTCACTGGTGAGGATAATCTTTAAAATCGTTAGAGCAGTATTTTCCTATTTTTCAGTATGCTTGTAAAATAGTGATCTCATTCCCAATTACTTACTTAATGATTGCGTTTTATTTTGTAGAAATTTTTTGCAAGATGGGAGCCACCTCACGGCTCTTTCCAGTTCAATTATCCGTGCAAGCATTATGTAGAAATTGGAAAATTAACTCGACAATGTGCATACAGAATCGAAGAACTTCACAACTGCATTACATCTAAAATCTCAAGAGTATGACAATAACATATTCTCTAAGAAATATCTTTACGTATGTTTAGTTCTTTCAAGCTATCTTACACCATATTTGTTTGTATCTGACTCGCAAACTGTATCTGGGTTAACCTCTGACTCGTCGCGAGTCAGATGTCAAACCGTTTCTTTTCCATTTTGAGTCAGATCTGACTCGATTTCTGACTCAGACCTAATTCTTGGCTCGGACCCGTTTGAATCAGGTAACAAAATACTCCTGACTCATGGGACTAAACCATTGACTCATGTATTTTTGAGTCAATTGAGTCAGATCTGACTCGAAACAAACATATTGAGTGAGATCTAATTGAAGACAGTGTTGATACCATCATGGTGTTAGTTTTATTCTAACCAAGATCATATCACAGTATTATTTCCAAGGGCGTGATAAAGTTATACAGTGTTGATACCAACATCCCACAACATGGGTTATAGAGTTAACAATTTTTTGTACGCTCGGTTCACTAGGTTCTATACCACTACAACCTACAATCATAGTCAAAAACATAGTTTGATCCTAGATCAGAACGAACGCTAGCTATATGCTTAACACTAAGCAAGAGTTAACAACGAACCATATTTATTTTTATTTTAAATTTATGGTTGCAGAAAGCACAATCAAAGTTCATAGAGATAATTCAAGATTTATGCATGGAAATGGCCAAGGAATCTGGTACCACTTTGCAGGAACTTTCGGCAGCGGTTAAAAAGAAAACGTACCCAAAGACTGTTCCTATACATATCATTGACTTGAAAAAGACCGTCGCTAACTTGAAAACAGTCCTAAAGACAGTTACGCTAGAGAATGCTAATGCCTTAGAAGATGTTATGTCAGGAGCTATGGTGGCTTCACTACTAATTGATATTGTTGGATGCATTGAAGATGTAGTAGAGTCCGTTATTGAGCTTGCTCACTTGGCAAAATTCAAAGGCGTTGATCCAACTATTAGGAAGGAGATACTTAGCCAACAGTTAGGTAACGTAATGGTACAGGTGTGAGCCCGAGACTGCAATTGCTTCATGATGGGAATCATGCACTCTTACACCTACGTTATTGTAATAAACATTTGATTACAACATGTTAGATGCTATTACGGGAAAAGGGGTATTTGTATCTAAAAAAAAAAAGAGGGTACCCGGTGTACTAATTTTTTTGTTCGGGATGCTGTATATGGACAAACTTGTTATATAGAATCAGTAAGTATAGATCAACAATACATATCCTTGTACCTATCCGAACTATACACGAATAGAATTCCAACAAGAACATGTGTTATTTTATATTTCAAGATACAAATTGACAAGAGCAAGTCTTGTAGGTTATATATATATAGTTTGAAGTTAAAAACTGTCTAGGTTCTTTAACGTACTATTTGTGATATTTCTATTATCTATTATAAAGATAAACAATATAATGCTGAAAAGAAATATCACACGACACCGGAAAGTTTGTTAACGAGGAGATATGCAATGTAAAAAAAACCCTTGGAACTTGGTCCGGTTTTGAACACCGCTCTGTATTAATCTATTACAAATATTAGCTTACCTTCGGACTTTAGATTCAAATCGACAACATGTAGACAGTTAGGTTCAAAATTTGGACCGAGTAAGTCCAAACTCCTCTCGATTCTGTTTTTCCATCCTTTTCCTAGTGCTCAAGTTTCCCTTTCATAGTTACCGTATATAATGGTTTTCTTTCTAGACCTCATATTACAAATTAGGAGAGATGGAGAGAAAGGTTATTTTTGTTGGATTAACTCGGTTCTTCATTAGATATTCTTATTCTCATGTTAGTGTTTGATTTTGTTTACTATTTAATCATTTATTTGTTTCTTTAATTTTCTTATTCTTTATAGTTTTTGGGTGTATGATATTCACTGTATTCGATCTTTGACCTATTTTTTTTAATCTTTGATTACTTTTGTTGGTTTTGATTTTTTGATTTTCATGCACCTTTGACTTTGTTTTTATATCATATATTGTTTCTTCATTTAATTTTGATTTTAAGATTGATTCGAATATTTACTTCTCTGATATCTTTTAATGTTATTCAGATCTTTTGATTTTAAATATCAATGTTAGTTGATTTGATTTTTGAGATCTTTATATTCATGTGATTCAGATCTTTTGATTTATCGTCTTTGTGTTGGTTTGTCATAAGAAAAACAATTTTTTTGAGATCTTTATATGTGATTTAGGTCTTTGATTTTTTCATCTGTGTGTTTATTGATTTCATAAATCTTCATAAGTTTTATAACATGGTGGAATTTATTCATGCTGATTACTTGATAGCGTAATTGATAATATTTTGTTTTATATATCTTGTGAACTTTAATGTAAACAATATATTTTGTTTTTACTATCTTTCAATTTATATAGCATGTGTACTTTCTTATACATTGTATGTGTTTCAGTTTATATAGCATATGCACTTTAATGAAGACGAAATATGTTTTTGTAATATGCAGGGTATCAACCATGTCTGCTCATGTTGTATATGCTAGTTTGTATTATGGTGACCATTCAGTCCCTTTCCGTGCTAGTATGTAAGGCAATTTAGATGAGTTGAAGTGTTTTGCATGTAAGCAGTGCAGTTCTTTGTCTCATATGAGTATAGTTTTGAGTTATTTGGACAATTATTACATAGTTCTTTTTCTTGGTAATGTTTCCAAAAACGGACCATAGTGCATATTCTATTATGTAATTTCAAGGAGGACTTTTCACATGCTTACGTGAATTCCTAATAAGAATTATTCCATATCTGAGAATGTTTGCTTGGATCTCAAAATAATTTTATCTTGAATTCAAAGCTATTTGTAGCCTTGAAAATATATATAAATAGAGAAACTCGTGCAACCAGATTTCTTAATCCATAACACTCTTGTGTCCTAGTTGCAAAGGAAAAGTTGTCCTCTTTAACCTAGGTTCTTAATAGAACTGTATTCTAGGTTACGATTTTGAAGACTTCACCTAGGGATTTGTGCAACCCGGTCAGACTATCTTTTACCTGACAGTGCTTGTATCCGGATCTTTTTCTACTAGTTATTGAAGTTCACGACCTTTAGAACAGGAACAAGGTAGATAGAAATCACAAAGTTCACTTAGTCTCAGACTTTGTGATTTCTCAAGATATATATCTAAAATCTTCTTTTGGTTTGGTTGGAGCGATCTTGAGAGGTGGTTAGTGACTCAGGATTGTTTTCTAACAAAGTGTAAGTGTTTCAGATTGGTTAGGTTTGTTGGACTTTGTAAACTGCAAACAGATTTCCAAACCTATATTGAAACATATCAAAAGATAAATGGCATAGGCAGATATGTAACAAAAGTATTAGGTGCAGTTGAAGCAACTCTTAGGATGTAAAAAAACGTCATCTAAGGGAATCAAGTGCGTAGAATCATTCTAGATTCAAGAGACATAAGGAACATGTTTGCAAGAGAATTTCTTGGAAGGTGAACTCGGTCTCAACTACATTCCAGTCCGAAGTCTGATAGTAGGCTAGTGTCAGCAGCGGTTAATACAGTGTGGTGTTTAAAGTTTGACGACGTCCCGGGGTTTTTCTGCAAGTGCAGTTTTCCTCATTAACAAAAATGTTGGTGTCTTCTGTTTTTCCTTTTCCACATTATATTGTATATCTTTATAATAAGAATATCACAATAATATGTAATCAATTTAGATTGTTTAATTTCTTATTTATGATAAAAAAAAAAGACAAGACTTGTTCTTGTTGAAATCATATTTTGAAATATATATCGCAAGTTATATACCGATAGAATTCAGATATTCTTAATTTTGTACTAGACTGATCTTGGATATTGATTTTTGAGATCCACCAAGAATTCTTCTACACAATCAGGTACATATACCTTTGGTCTATACATATGGATTGTGGAAGATAAAGATAAAAAATCAATATACAGTCTTCTTCACGGATCTTTGTTTTAAGCTACTTGTGATTTTATTAGGTTTTGTCCATACAGGTTGCTGAACAAAAAAGTTGGTGGTATACCTGGTACCCTCTCCTTTTCGGAGTTGTTTATCTATCTTACCAGTCTATTTTATCTGATTTCATCTTCTAGCTAGTGTTGAAATTAGAACCATTGAATTGATGCGCAACTTGTTGGGGGAAGCGGTGGATGGAAGGGGCATGAGTGGCTTGGTGTAAAGTTTGTTTTCCAAAGAAAAATGGTAGCTTGGGTTTGCACATTTAAGAAAAAAAACTAATAAAAACCTTCTGTCAATATGGCATGGATATATACACATCAAAAGAAATCTCTCTGGAGAAAAATTATACATAAGAAGTTTAAAGCAAAGGAAAACATCTCTACCCCTACTGAGAATAATACTTCACAAGGAAAAAGTATATGGAAAAATGTCACCAGCATGGTATGTGAACAACAAATACATATCAAGAACAAAACTAGAAATTAGAAAGAGCATTCGGTTTTGGCAAGCTAGGTGGGTTTATAATGGTTTATTGAAAGATATTTTTCATGTTATATATAAGGCGATGTAAACATGCTATCGTAGAAGAAATGATTCAGAAAGGGAATTGGATGGGAAATTTTAGAAGAAATATATATGTAAATGAACAAAGGGATTGTAATCGTATTAGGATATATTTAGGAGATGTACCTTCATTAGTAAAGGGTGATGACGAGGTTGAGATCATGAACGACTTCAACACTAGCTAAGACCTGCTATGAGATTCATGCAGGAAATAACCAAGTTTGTACCTATGATAAATTATCTTGGATAAAAGGCGTTCCTTATAAAGTGCATTCCCTGGATAGTGTTCAATAAATCACTTCCAACAAGGGAGATGCTTAGACATACAATGGTTATATTGGACAGGAATGTTTATACTTTATGCAACTTGGTTACAGAAACTTCTGATCAGTTTGTTGTCCATTGCATCTATATTTTTGAGGCATGGGATTACATTATAAAGGAGTTTCACATTTCTTTTCCTTTTCCTAGTACTTTACATCTTTTTAAAGCTGGGGATATGAATGCCTTACAGTGAAGGTGCAAAGAGATACGGAAGATTTTTCACTATGCATTGATATGGAACATCTGGAAGGAATATAACAACAACATATTTGGAGAAAAGCTTAAAACTGTTCGTGATATCAAACAAACAATTATGCCTCGGAGTTGCGATATGGATATATTTAGGTTCAAAAATAGTAACAAAATACTACAAAACTAGGATACCTAATTTGATCGTTTGATTATGTATTGAATTTTTCTTTTAACATAAACTTTTTTCTTAAAAAGAATATATATATATTAATGAGGTGGTTTGAAATTTCAATTCCGAGAAATTAGGCTAAGGTCCAATTTTATATTATTTTAATTATTTATAGGCCCAATTTTTATCCAGTTTCTATCACACCCACAATTATTTAAGATTATGAAAAGAGGGTAACAAAACACAAATACCCTTTATATTTCTACTTGTATAACAATGAGATTTAAGATCGTCTCTCTTATCATTAAAGTGGTTGCATGACTCGCTAAGCATTCTATCTTTTTAGAAGTATAATTGACAAGCAATTTATAATTGCGCCGATCGACCGAGCGAAGCGAGGGAGGGAGGACCTTCTATATGGTCACTTTTTTGTAAAATGTAAGTGATCAATTGGCACAAAAAGATTGGAGATGGTTAAAATCGAAAAACCAAAAATGCCCCTCTGAATCTTTTTTTTCTTCAGAGATCAAATAGGTATTGGACTTCGTAAATAAACCAAAGAGGAAGGCTAAATAGGTATAAGAGTCAAATTGTATTATAATTCCTTATTTATCATATTTTTTCAGGGGTATAATTTGCAAGCAAACTATAATATAACATATCTATAAATCCGTTCATTCGAATTTTACAAATTTTATTTTGTTGAAAATATTTTAAAGAGATCTAAATAATGAGTACAAACAACAATATCAAATTTAAAATTTTTACAAAAAATCTGGAGGTGTTTATCATTTTAGGCAAAATTTTCAAAAATTTATTTCATAGCCATTATGCAAACCACCCCCAAAGGATGCATAAAATATTATGTAGCCATATTTTGCTTTATACTAATTTTCCATTGCAACTAATAAAATGATGTACTCCCTCCGTTTCATGAAATGTGATACTTTCACTTTAGGCACAAATTTTCTTTTACAATCCAATTGCAGCAGTGTTTCCTTTTTTGTTCAGTCGGCCCTCCCCACCGTGGTAGCGGTGTTCTAATATAATATATGTAAAAAAACGTGCATTGGAATTTTACAAATTTTATCTTGTTGGAAAACTTTTAAAGAGATCTGCGCAACAAGTACAAACAACAATACCAAATTTAAGTTTTTTACAAAAAGTTCAGAGGAAATTGTTCTTTTAGGCATAAATATTTGAATTTTGAATACATAACGAATTATGGAGCCACCATAAAGTATTATGCAGAACCACAAAAGATGCATAACACATTTTGCAACTGTATTTTGGTTATGCAACCACTAAAACAATGTATATATGTAAAAAAAAAAAAAACATTCCAACAAAAACATAGACCAAATTACGAGTTATGCATCCACCTCAGAGGATGCATAACACATTACATAACCATATTTTGGTTCATGAATCCGCTAATTTAGTTATTCAACCACTGAAGCGTTGTATATTCCCAAAAAATAACATTCTAACAAAAATATAGGATGTTTAACGAATTATGCAGCCACCACAAAGGATGCATAACACATCATGCAACCATATTTCGGTTCACGCATCCACTAATTTGGTAATGCAACGACTAAAACATAATGTATACGTCTACAAAATAACATTCCAATAAAAAAATGACACAACCAATTATGTAGTTATTTCCTCGACTGTATAACATGTTATGCGTCTATTTTTGTAGTTGCATAACAGAGTACGAAGTATTTGGTTAATGCCTGCTTACAAAAACATTTGATGTATAATTGGTTATGCAGCCATTTTTTTTGATGCATTTCAGGTTATGCATTCATTTTTTCGGATGCATATTAAATTATGCAATAATTTTTTAATTTCAGTGCTAACAAAAAGTAGTTACGTAATGCCTTATGCTGTCATTTTCTTGTTTGCATAACAAGTTATGCAGACATTTGATAGTTGTATAACATGTTATGCAGTTCTTTTTGTTGTTTGATTACAGTGTTAACAAAAAAATTGTTGCATAATGCATTAGGTAGCTATTTTTTATGCACATAAACAAAAAAAATAGCTACATAATACGTTATGCATTCATTTTCCCTAGTGCATAATTTTCAATCATAATATTTAGCCACTAAACTAAAAGCCAATCATAATTTTCAAATATGTTATGCACTATTAGCATTTGACACATTCACACACACACAAAAAAAGAGAGCCATGGATGACATGCGGAGAATTTAAGAAATTTTGCATCCAAAAAATGAAATGGTTACAAGTGGTGTTTTACAATTCCAGTTACATCCTAGTGAGTTATTAATCTAAACGAATGTCTACAAACCAAATACAACAACATGCAAATGTCAAAACTCAATTGCGCCCTCATATCAGCTCTCTCGAATCTGTATTTACTCGGAGGTAGATGACAAATCTTGTTTCGTCTGCTCGTTGCAAAATGGATTCTGGACATTACAAGAAGAGCAGTGCTGTCCCGCTGACATAAGCAAGCAGCTCATTCACCTTTGGATCTTTTTATCTACGGCTGGATTAATTTCACTTGATCTTTCCTAGAAAATTACAACAGGCAAACTCATGATATTAAAAGCAGGTCACTGTCTTGTAAAATAAGATAAAAATAGTCCTCTCCACATACTACCATCCAAAAATCAATGGCTGCTTCTGCGAACGCAAACCATTCCTCCATCAACAATATATTTTTAGGAGAAATCCAATACCAAAAATGTCTGATTGATTTAATGTTGTTGAAGATGAATAAACTGCTTGCTTATGTTGACGACCCGCGCAGCGACAGCACTGCTCTTACAAGAAACAAAGAAAGGTAAGCTTGATTCTATAATGACATAGATTCATTACCCGTATTTACTAATAAAGGATTAAATGAAGTATTTGGAGAAATTTGTTTAGATAAGCTAGCTGGGAACAGTAGTATTCCCTGAAATAAATTCTTAAAGGTACTTATATGCTCAAAGTATTCAATACAGAATTATTATTACACCACAACTTGAACAGAGAAGTATTTTTAAGGCAAGTCAATAACTATACCCTTAATAAAAGAAAAATCTCTAATACTCCATCCGTTTTTGGAAAATAGTTATTTTTCCAAACTAATGATAATTTGTGATAATTGTGGTAATTAAATATTTTGTAAAGGGTGCTTATTGAGAGTGGTTTTGGAAATAAATCTAAAAAATTATTCTCTCACATGCTTGCTTTTCAATTTGCGCAAATTGAAAAAATAATTAATTTCTAGAAACAGAGAGAGTATAATGAAAAGTTGAAACAGAAGTTCCAAATGCCTTGCCTCTATTACTACACTGAAATTGTTCCCTTTTTCACGAAGGTCTAGGATGAGATAATCAAATGCAGGTTGTTAAACAACTCCGTTTTAGCACAAGGTTAGGCATAACCGTTTGCTGGCATATCAAATGCCCAACTTCGCATCACTTTCTGCAGATTACTCTATGTCATTATCTTATACTCAATCAAAATGACCATCATAAATAATCGTAAAAATTATTTGTTTGTTTTTATGAACACACTCTTTCCTACATTAAGAGAGTAAGACCAAAGAAAATATACAAAATTCCCCATGATATGTGAATGCTACAATTGGTAGCTAATGAATATTTCCTTAAAACCATCTAAGGTGTGCTAATGGGTATCACTTTGGATCCGTTTGTTTCAATTTGTTTGTTTCTTAGCGCGCTGTGTGTCGTGCTGTGCTGTGCCAGAGATTATGACGTGCCGTGTTAGAAGGCGTGTTGTGCTGTGCTGTACCAGAAAAATAAACATGTTGTGCGGTGCTGTGCTGTACCGGGCACATTTATTTTATATTTTCTAATTTAAATGTTTTCAAAATATTTAGGTATTATATATGTTATTATGAAAATAAGTCAACATAACGATAATAAAATGTCAATAGTTGGCTAGATGATGGCTCTTTTGTGAAATATACACAAAATGTGATGTATTGTGCCATGTTGTGTAGCATTTTATACACATTATGACGTGTTTTCTTAACCTGTCGTGCTGTGCCGTGCCACGTGCTTAACCATGCTGCGTGTTGTGCTGGGCTACTGTGCCGATTAACCAAACCCAGTCCGTCCCATAAAACTAACGTGTTGTGTCGTGCTGGGCTATGCCGTACTCAAATTTTAGCGTGCTGGGCTGAGCTGTGTTTGTGCGGGCACAACCAAATTTACACCTCTAACAAGAGGGATCTTTTCCAAAGAGTGCAGAAAATTCTATCCATTGTAAAAAAGTGAAACATAAAACAATCAGAAAATGTTAATATTTCCTGACAAAATTCAAATGATAAATTAATGATATTCTCAAATGACTCACCGGCCAAATATGCCCTTACGACCAGTTATCTTCCTCTCCATGTGGAACTTCTTACATGCAAAAAGTGATCAAATTAGATGAAACAAAAAACCCAATTTATGTAATTGCTTACCTGAATGGAAATTCAGTTTGTATAGCGAATAAATTAAGAAAAGATCATGGTGAGGGATCAATGAAAGTCAAAATCCTTAGAACGAAAATCATATTAAATACTTCACAAAAATAAACTAAAAAGATAAGATCATGGTGATGTATGGTTTTTTCCAAAATTTCCATCAACGGATTAATGAAATCGAATTCGCACATTCCATATTCACATAAGTTGGGGAAAATCAGAATAAAAAACCATAATACATACTATAAATTAAGCAATTTATGTATATTATAGAATAAAATCATAGAGATTAGAAAGAAAAAAACCCCTAGATATTCAAGTAAAAATCGGAAGAAATCTTACAAAAATTCCATCTGCTAAGAGGCATGAGCAAGACCGTTTCTACTTGTAATATCTCTTCTTCAATCAAACAAGAAGAACCTGAAATCTTACAAAAATTCCACTGCTTAGATACATTATTTCTTTAGAATGATGTTTTGGGGACTACTCAAAAAAGGTGGGGGACTACTCTTCTATTTTGGGGTGGATATTTGAAGTAAATTTGAGCCACCCCTTAATTTAGTTTTTTTCTAATACCAAACTTGCCCTTGGTGATTAAATTAGTTAGTGTAATGATTAATTAGTGTTAGTGTAATGATTGATTAGTGAGGTTAGATTAATTAGCTGAGTGTTTTTACAAGAATAATTTTTGAGAAGAAGGGGATTTTGGTTTTTTTTTTAAGATGGTTGATTTCGAAATGAAGGTTTTGGGTACTTAGGTATACTTCAAATTTAGTTAATGTTGCTTGAATTGACAAAAACTTTCGAAAAAATGAGAAATTTATAAACTGATTTCGACCATGGAAATGAAGTTCGGCTACGACATCTGAAGAACAGGTAGCCAAACTCATCTGCAAGTGTAGTTCGGCTAATAGTTCTGAAAACATAGGTAGCCGAACTCAGCTTTAATGGAGTTTTTGCTTTCAGAGAAAAGTTCGGCTAGGAAAAAGAAAGTTGCGACGTAACCGAACGAAAAGTTCGGTTGGGAATTTTTTTCTCGACGTAACCGAACTCAATATATAGGTTTTCATAAAAAAGTTTGGTTAGAAAAAAATTGCGACAAAGCCGAACTAAAAATTCGGCTAGGAAAAAAACGAAAAACAGTTGCGAAGTAACCGAACTAAAAGTTCGACTGGGAATTTTTTTTTGCGAGGTAACCGAACTTTTTTCTGAAAGAAAAAACTCCATTAAAGCTGAGTTCGGCTAGTTCGACAAACTGTTTCACATAATTCCTAGCCGAACTTCTCTCTGCAACTTTCATTTTCAACTCATTTTGATGATTACTTCTCATTTCTTCAACCAAAAACGAATGACAAGTAATGGGTTTGTGAGAATATCTTCGTTAATGATTTAAATTAAGCTATATACATGGAGGTGGTGGTGGTTGGTGGTTGTGGTAGTTGGAGGTGGTATGTGATGGGCGGCGGTGGTGGGAGGAGGTGGTGGTTATATATATATATATATAGGTGGTTATTAGGTTGGTTTTATATTAAATTAGGTTAAGGGTAGGTTAGTCATTTCCACACTTTAGGACACCCCTTATAAGTATAGGGTGGACATTCATATAACAAAGTAGTCCCCCACCTTTTTTGGGTAGTCCCCAAAACATCATTCTTTCTTTAGGTACATCTCTAAGCCCAAAATCTATAAGGCTAGGCCCTATAATTTGAACGATATTTTGGGGACTACTCAAAAAAGGTGGGGGACTACTTTGTGATAGGAATGTCCACCCTACATTCTAAGGGGTGTCCTAAAAGATTAGGGAAGACTAAGCTTCCCTTATCCTAATTAAGGTTATAACTAATCCTAATAACCCACTAATTTAACCACTACCCACTAATCTAACCCACTAATTAAAACCTAAAATCAGTTTCAAAATCTTTTCTTTTCTTTTATTCTTCTTCTTCTTCTCTTCTTTTCCTCTTCTTCGTAGAAATCGACATTAATCGTCGATTCGAAAAAAATTCATCGTCGATTAATCAATCTTTATAAACAATGCGTTCTAAGCAGACACCAAGAATTCCAGGATTGAGTCCGGGACTGGCAAATATAGCAAATCTCCCAAATCAATTTCAAATTGATAAACAACTTCAAGCAAAGTTGGGAGACCAAGTCAAGCTTCCGACATCCACCAAGAAGTCCGATTCGAGTAAAATGAAAATCCGCAGTTAATTTCCTTCATACCCATTCCTTTTAATCGTTTTATTTTGAAGAAATAGATTAGAAATCATCAAAAACCATAGAAAATGGTAGTTACAGTACATATTTTGGCTAGGAGAAATTTTGAAAACCATAGATTTTGGTAACCGAACTTTCAATATGAAGAACAGTTCGGCCAATTAGGAATTTTTAGATAACCGAACTATGTAGTTCGGTAAGATTGCAAAAAAAAAAATCGTAACCGAACTCCTTTATATGAGAAATTTTAGTTCGGTTTAGTCGATAAATTTATATAGGTAACCGAACTTTGATAAAATATAGTTCGGTTACTTTGCAATTTCTATGGGGTAACCGAACTTTGATCTGTCAAAAACAAATTTGTAGTTCGGTGACTTCGCAACTTATACCAGATAACCGAACTTTAGTCTGTTAACATTTTGTGTTTGATGTAATCCCATGTTCAATTTTATTTGATAAGACAATATTCTGTTTAGCTAATAATGTGGTTTTCATTCACTAGGAATAAATTAAAAAAATCTAATCCCCACCTAGATGAAGATTTGAGAACTCCCACCCCTCGTGGTAGAATACATTTGGATTTCTGAAACCGTGGTACTAAAAATGCTAAACATGGAGGGGGATCGTAACAGGAAGTGAATCAAGAGAATGTTCGCAATGTAATCCAAGATGTCGATCAAGAGGTGATGGAGAATACAATTGTCAGTGGTACTACCTCTATTGCATTCATCAATGCGACTTCATTGTCGATGACTATAACCCCGGGAATATCATCACCTCGGAAGATTGCCTTAACTTGTTGTAGTGCCCAAAGGTAACTAGGTTCTTGCTCGTCCTTTAAGAAACAAAACGCCACGGTAAATGGTGACTTCGTCGAAGTACGCCCAACAATATTCAACAATGGCATCTCGTACTTGTTCGTCTTATAAGTACAATCCATTATGAGAACTTCATGAAAGCTTTGAGCCAATTGAACACTCGTTGGATGCGCAATGAAGAGTTGTGTTATCTCTCCGTCCGAATCCACATCCTTTTGAACCACGTAGTCTTTCTCTTTGGCCAAAAAAAACAATTGTTGCATCACTTGTCTATCTCTCCATTCCTTCTTTCTAATTGTCCCAATTGCATTACAAATGGTGGACAAAGATGAGTGGTTATCCTTGTTATCCTCCTTTAGTATTTGGAGCATTTGAATCGGTGAAAGACCTATTCTCCTCATTTTAGCTACCTTGTCTATCTCTTTAGGAGTTAGCTTGGACGCCATGAAATGTCCTTCAAGATGCTCCGGACGAGGGTGGTTATGACAACCTTCCATAACCTTGTAGAGAACCCATCCACCCAATTCTTCGTTGTAATTAAATGCAAGCTTGAATGGGCATTTAATCTTCTTTGAGAAAGTTTTGTTCTTCCTATTTGTCTTTCCTTTATAAACATAACCCTTCCTCTTGTGGCTTTTATCGGGATCACCGCTTCTCTCAAAAACCATTTCAAAGCGGGTTTTGCTTTCTCTCCCATTCAATACTAATACGCACATGTCTTTTAGTGCATGTTGTCTAGACCAACTCTTTGACTCTAAAGGACTTTTGAATACCAAGTCATTCATGTAGTGATGAGACGTGTCATCGTACAAAATATCAATAGGGGTAGGTTGATTTTCCATTGGTTCTATTGGATCAGATGCAACCTAAGAGAATAGCACAACGTCAATACCAACTAAAAATAAGAAATACTTAAATTTTCGGCAATGTATAAATAATATACGATCCTACCGAACAAAAAGTTCGGATATGAAAAAAAAATTGCGATCTTGCCGAACTTGTTCTTTGGAATTTTTTATGGTATAGTTCGGCAACATAATTACTACACTCGACTAAACTGAACTACAAAGTTTGGTTAGCTATTCAATGAACGTGATTTGCAATCTTGCAGAAACAAAAGTTCGGTAACAAAGGGACTAAACTCGACTAAACCGAACTATTAACTGTATACTCTATAAAATTAGTTCGGCAACGTTTTCTGGAAAAAGATAACCGAACTCTCAAAAACCTCCATTAAAACAGAGTTCGGTTACCTGCGTTTGCTGAAATGAGTAACCGAACTGCACATACAGGAGAGTTCGGCTACCTGTTTTGTAGAATTGCTAACCGAACTACTTTGACCTAGCCGAAATTTCTTCCTGAAATTTTCGATTTGGCCAATTTTTTGCACAATTCAAGCTACATTAACTAAATTTGAGCCATACTTGAGTACCCATAACTTCATCTTCTTGTTGTGGCTGATAAAATTCATCATTTGGGTCGTTAGGTTGAGTTTGGGGTAAATAGCTTTCATCAACTAACAAATAACTCATATCCGGATCATTAGAAATATTGACAAATATATTAAGAGATGAAGGAGGTTCTGATTCTGAGAAGGAGGTATCATCACATGAATCACTCATATCATATTTACTAAACTCAAAATAATATTTTTTGGGTTCTTCCCTCTTTTTCTTCATCTTTTTTTCTTCTTCTTCTTCTCTCTCAATAATTCTGATTCTAACAAAACTATCCTATTAATAACTCACTAATCACTAACTAATCAGTAATTTATCATTACACTAACACTAACTAATCAATAAACTAACTAATTTAATTACCAAGGGTAAATTTTGTATTAAAAAAGAATTTAGATAAGGGGTGACCCAAAATTACTTCAAATGTCCTACCGAAAATGAAAGAGTAGTCCCCACCTTTTTTGAGTAGACCCCAAAAGATGGTTTTATAATTTAACCGACTAAAAATAAAGCTAGGCCCTATATTTTTTATTCTTTTCTTATTTATTTATATTTTTCAGGACTTCACTGCTGTGACATCCTGACCATTATAGATTTGTTGTTACAATTTGAGTACAGCTTGAACAGATGGGTTTCCATGATTATGGATGTTTTTTGCACTTAGTATACTCTAATATTTAGTATACTCCATTATCTCAGATACCATCATTGGTCGAGTTCTAAAGTTGAGAGAGCGATGACGTGGCAGGCGAAAATCAAGGCAATTTTCTAGATCTAGTTTCAGCGACATGGAGAATCGATTACCTTCTCAATCTCAACCACTATCATCAAATCTAAACAAGGGTATCTCAGTTTCTTCGATTGAAGATGAAACAAGATTTGGGTCTCTGGATTTTCCCCCTCTTAGTGATTCGGTTGGTGGTAATGGACAAAAATTTATAAAACCTAAAAATGGGGTTTCATCACAATCAAATGGAGAAGGTGGTGATAATCATATCATCTCAGTGCTCATTCTTCATGGCGAAGTCGACAACAACGTTGATTTGGAGAAAAATCATCAAAAAGGAGCGCCTAGGGTAAACAACTCAATCTTTAATGGGGCAGATAAATCTGGAATTATAGGAACAAGCAAAGAGGGAGAAATTACTCAAGGATGGAGGGGGCTACTCCCCAAACCTAGAGATGTATCATCAAATCCTTTGAAGTATACTCCACCAGTGGAAGTTGATGGGAAGATTCAAGTAGATTCTCAATCAAAAAAGCTATCTGCAGGTATGAAGAAATGTGCTAACAAGGTGGTGGGTTGTTTTGTGGGGAAACGGCCATCCTTTGAGGCAGTGAAAATTTCCGTTAGCAAGATGTGGAAATTTAAGCAAGAGGTATCCATTAAACTTTATAATAACTCTGCTTTCATTTTTGAATTCAAGGAAGAAGAAGATAGGAATCTAGTACTAGAAACAGGTTCTATTTTCATCTCAGGAAAACTATTTGCTTTGAGACCATGGACTCAACTGCTTGAAAACTAAATTACAAAGATAAAATTGATACCAATTTGGGTTAAGATTTTTGGGGTACCTTTACACATGTGGGATGAGGAGGGCTTAGGTTTGATTGCAAGCTATTTAGGGAAACCTATATATGCAAAGGATTGTACAATTAACCAAGATAGACTAGCCTTTGCAAGGGTTTGCATAGAAATTGATCTAAACTTTGCTTACCCTGCTAGCATCCCTCTTTTGATTGATGGCAAGTAGAGTATCAGTGGAAACCCTCAAAATGTGAGGTTTGCAAGGTGTTTGGGCATATTTCAAAATATTACACAATGAAAACAAAATCTAGATGGAATCAAAAGCAGAAACTGCAGTCTAGTCCTACAGTGGAAGCTCTCTCACTGGGATCTAGTGGCACTGAGGAAGAAATGGTTGGCAAGAAGCAAGGACCTACTATCTTAAATCCAGCGGCAAATAATGCAAGTACCAAGGGTGCTCAAGCTGCTTTGACTACTAGTGGAGGTATCATGAAACCGGCATCTGTTTCTCATTCTTCTAAGTCTCCAGGGAAGCAAGGTACAACAAGTGGGGTTTGTAAACCTAACCGCATCCCCTTCCATCTTGCAAGTGACTTTCCTTACCAATGGAAATATTTTGCTAAGAATAATGATGACAAGAGAGACAACAAAGACAAATAAACAAATGCAGTAAATGCAGGCATTAATACAGACAAGGTTTGCAGCCCGGTAAAGGTTCAAGATTCCCCAGCAAAGAGTCCATTTAAGATGGCAAATTTTCATAAGAGAGGTGAATGAGACAAGGATAAAGGACATCCCTCTTCCAAACCTGATAGTAGGAAAGTAGATTCGGGCAATCAAGGAGCTACTGCAAAGAATGCAGTCTCAACAAGTGATAAAAATGAACCAAAATGTGTAGCTCATGCAAATTTGGGTGGTAATAGTAAGACAGTGTAAGGCAAGGATGGTCAAACTGTTGAGATATCTAAAATTGGAATCAGCAAGGTGAATATTAGTGGAACAAGTTAGAAAAGGCAGGATTCAAGCTATGTTTCTCAGGTTGCAGATGAGAAGAGTAGGCATAATCCATTTATTGTAAGTGGGATTCCTGCTTTCAAGCCAGATAAAAAGGAACCAGCCAAGCAAGAAGCTAAGGCTAAGAACTCAATTGCAAATTTATCAGGAGAAAAAGATGGGAATTGGAAGACAGCTCCAAGTAGGAAATATTCTGCAAAGAGTGACCCTAGGAGCAGCGACTTTTCTAGCAATTGAGTACAAATAACACTTTCAGAGTGTTGTCTCCCATGTGTACTCAAGATAAAGATATGATAAAAATGATAGTGATGATTTCTGTGAAGTAGAAAATGATAAAAATGATCATTATCTAGCTTATGGAGACAAAGCGGACAAGAAATACGACAGAGAACTTTCAAGACTCAAATGGAATGGTGAATTGCCCAATATGGGAAATGAGAATTTGGGCAGAGGACAAAGATCAGCTACAAGGAAACTTAAGTAATTCCTGCTGTTTGATTAATTTGTTTTGTTGTCTTTTTGGTTTGCTTAGAGAGTTGGCTTCTACCAGTACTCTTGGGATTTTCCTTCTTTGTTGTTGGTGTTGGTCATGTACCCACCTTTGGAATCGCTTCGGCGTTCTAGTCTCGTATTTTCCTTTTTTTTATATTGAAATCAACCTTTTAAGTAAAAATAAAACAGTTAATTTTTTTTAGTTCCTGGTTCAGTTTCATGTATACTTTTTTGATGTTGATCTTTGTTGAGTGAGTAGGATGACTTAATCGGTGACTCAGTTCAATGAGTCATCCCGAGTTAAAGTAATGAGGTATGTCTCCCTGACAGCGCTGAAATTCTGTACATTCTTGCACCTCCCTTATTATTATTTTTGTTTGTACTTTGTTTCAAAATTTTATTAGGGTATTTCGGGTTAAGCGCCCAGGAGACACAATAAATAAATAAAAATGCATAATACACTAAGAATCTGATAACATTCAATGAATGAATGTCTACATGTTTAACTGAGAACGATTTGAATCAAATTGATTAAAATAAGATAATTCTGAATTACAGGATAGACTCAGGTTATATAGCTATCACTCTCGACACAATTCTCTCTTATATTTATATTTCTCACGTGCTGCACACACTCTAACATCCTATGATAATATACTTTGCACACACACTTTACTTATGGTTTCAAAAACGTTGGCAGAGGGGCATGTTCCTCGTCACCTTGAATGGAATAAAATCAGGTTCCATATCCGTAGAATCTAGGGCTCCTGTTTCAAAACAATAGGCTCCAGTTCCGCACTAGCACATAAGAAATTTGCGTACGCAAATGATATAGCGAATTACTAGCTAGGGGTTCCACACCAGCACATAAGAAATCACGTGTTAGTGTAAAGGCGCCAACTGCGATTGCTTTGGTTTACACAAAGTACATGTATATATGGAGGAAGTTTATCTGGCGTAGGACTGTACGAGTACTGTTTTACACAAAGGGAGGTGGTACTAAAGTACATGTATATATGGAGGAAGTTTATCTAGGATAGTACGACTGTACGAGTACTGTGATTTCCATCATGGTTATTTATTAATTTATGGGATGTTTTTTTGGAACTAGATTCTTGTTGAGTGCATTACTTAACCTGGCCGAATTGGGGTATACCCAGATTAATTGGGGTATACCTAATGAGACAAAAGCTAGGTCATTTTGAATAAAAGAAGCCACCCGTTAACCATGTATTTTCTAAATGGCTAATATACCCTTGTTTAATTAACACTAAAAAAATCTGATTAGCTTAATTAATTGAGTTTAGGTTGATTAATTGAGTAGATTAAAAGTTATGAATTTAAGTTATGAATTTTTTTTTGATTGAACTTATGTGGGAAGATTTTTGATGATTTTTTTTTGTTTTGAGAATATTTTTTGCAACGGAAATGAAAGCACACTACCCAAACACTTCTTAAAAGGGGATTGCAAAGCTGTTGTATGAAATCATACTCAAAATTAGAGAAGAAATCAACACTTTCAGTTCTGAAAGTATAAAAAGTCGGCAAGGTCGATGAATGAAGACCCTGCCGACTAACGTTGGCCGGCACGCTTGTTTCTAAAAAACAGTGCCGACTGTATTATTTTAGACACACAGGAGACTGGTGTAAATGCTTCACTAGTCGGCATCTTATTGATTTCTTACCTTGCCGGCTAACTTATAGTCGGCAAGGTTCCAAAAAAAATACCCTGCCGACTATACGATTTTTGACATACAGAGAAAGGTGTTACAAATGCATGATTAGTCGGCAATGTATTAATTTCATAACCTGCGGACTAAACTATAGTCGGCAAGGTATAAGGATGGATACCATGCCGACTTTGTAAATGCTCATTTCAGAGATGAAAAGTCGTCACGGTATTCAACCTAGGAAGATAACGACTAATACTAGTCGGCAAGGTCGACAAAAAATTACCCTTCCGACTAGTATTAGTCGTCAAGGTCTACAAAAAATAAAAAATACCCTGCCGACTTTTGGTAAAAATGTTGAATCATAAGGGATTTGAGATTGGGTATAAAATCATACCCAATCTAAAAACCCGTATTTATTTTATTTTTTTTCATTTTGATTTTGATTTTTTTTTTTGATTTCATCATTTAGAGTTTTAAAGAGATTTTGATAGGTTTTTGGTTTTAGTTTTTAGTCGGCAAGGTTTAGCTTTGGTTGAAAATAGTAAGGACAATTCGGTCTTTTAGCATCTTTTAGACACCCCTTAACACACTACCTTGGATAGGTTTAAAATTGGTATACCCCAATTAATCTGGGTATCCCCCAATTTGGCCAGGTAACTTAAAAGTAAAGAAATAATTTAAGTACCTGTGCTTCCTGATAAAATAATTTTGACATATTTTTTCTCTTCGAAATACTAAGCAGGGTTTATAAGAAGACTATTTGTTTACGAGTTGTTCGAGTAAACTTTGATCTAGCAGTATTACAATATGAAATGCATTTAACTATTTCATTTAAATCTTTATAATTTATAAGTTTTCATTTAACAATTATTTCTGTTAGTATTACTACAACCAGTTAGAGCAACTCCAATGGTCCACATTTAATTTGAGTGTTTGGTAGGCCAGGTGGATAGTCAAAGTTAATTTCGTGGAGTAGACAACGTGTATTTTGAGAGAAACAAATTCGACCGTTGCAGTATTCGACCGGAAGAGATAGTCTCGAGCCTCGGCTCCAACTGCACTAGCCTCGACTCAAACTGCACCGAGCATCGGCTCAAACTGGCTCGACAGCAGTAACATTCCAACATCTAAAAAGCGGCCACATTTCCACACTTTATAAATTCAACTCAACTTCAATCTTCTCTACTCACCACAATTTCTTTTCATCTCTACAAAATGTCAACACAAATTCTATCTTCTCTACATTTTTTCAACACAAACTCAATCTTCTTTACATCTTGTCAAACACAAATTGAACACCCACTTAATTACCATGCCTCATCGATCTCAAGATATTAGTCGACAAAGAAATAAAAAACAACCTATAAATAAACACAGTCAAGGTCTTCCGGGGAGAACAGATGATTTGGAGGAAGATAATATGTCCAAAATTAGTAATTAGTGAAGGTCATTTGTCCACAAAAACAGTGAGGGATAGTTCTCTACAGAAAGCAAGAGGTTGTTCGTACGAAATTCATAAAGTTTATGAAAAAATTCCTCTTGGTGTTCAAACTATTATCGGTCAATTTCCTTGGATTACTTTGTACCATATCCAAGTGCATACAAATTTTCCCAAACTGGTGGGTATATTGATGGAGCGTCGGTGATAATACTACATACACGTTTCATTTTCATGACTTCGAAATAGGTATGTTCATGTATTTTGAAATACCTATCTTCGTAATTAGAGCAACTTTCTCACATTTCATTTCACCAAACTGTTGCAATCTCCGAGCCTTAATGAAAAACTTTAAGTTTTATACCTTCCAAAATAAAATAGTACTTGCACTTCCTATAAAAACAGTTTAACCCCACTATCTTTCAACATTAGTATAGAGGTCCTTATGCTCTATCCAGCTTCTTTCTAACTTAAAATATGGTTTGCTGCCCACGAATGGATTAGTAATAACTAAAAGAGGATTGTGGTACCAGAGCCAACTGGATTGCACCTGGAAATGCTTCATCAAATCCAATATTGAAAAGGAATATGTCCAACCTACAAAGAAGAGGATCAGTTTGGTTATTTGACCAAGTATATGCTCCACCAATAAGAGGTTGATCAAGCAACTCTTGCTGAAATATAAAATTATTGATGAAATATGATTTTCTTCTATCTCCTTTTCCCTTATACCTTTAATTGTCCGATCTGATGGAATTAAATCCCCGGCAATGCACCACGGACCATTCCACCAATGGTTTATATCAATATCCGAATTTGATAGCTTGTTAATCTAGATATGATATTTCGGATCTTGATTAATCTTACCCGACAAAAGAGTTTACTCGTTAAACGGGAAGAGCCTTTGTCAATGCTTAAAATATCTTTATTCAAAGATTAAAAGAGTGGTTACCAAATAGCTTTGTTCATTTACTGTTTGGAATAAGATCAAAAGGAGTTGAGTGCTTAAGACTTTACATCGTAAAAAACTCAAGATAGTGGTTTCTATCTTGGGATTCACGTGTGCTGGCCAGGGTGTTGTAGGCACAGGGATAGTGAGGGAACTAAGTAACTATAGGTATATTACTTGGTCTTAACTATACGAAGTTGACCTTTTCATTGTATAGCAGCTTAATTCCGAGAGTATTCAAAACAGTACTAGGTCCGAGGTTTTTCTGAATTTGCGGTTTCCTCCTTAACAAAATCTTGTTGTGTGATTTACTTTTACTTTTCATGATTATAATGGTTATATTATAATTAAAAGTAAATACACTAGTACGTTAATCTAAAGCACTTGATAGTGATCTTATGATATATCGGTTTTATACCGTACTATTATCAATTGTATACCCTGTTGTTGTATTGTCTCGATTTTGTCCATATTCACACTAGGTATCGGAGTTATAGGTTGATATCAAAAATATTGTGGTGTACTTGGGTACTCTCGTCATTTCAATTGGTATCAGAGCAGGCAAACACGAAAATATCTAACAATTTGTGTTTGGGCGATCCAACCTATAAGACTTGAATCCAATGTCTGATTCAGTTAACGTATTACAAGATTTTGATATACTATGCTCATAATATACTCGAAAAAAATCCAACACTGTAAGTTCATTCGATGAACATACCTCAAGGGATATTTACTATGACAAGTTAATAAGAAAACAAATACCTACAATGCACGGTTCAGATACGGATAATATTTACAAGATTAAATATTTCATGTAACTTACTGAAAAATACAATCTAAGAGATTAAGTTTAACATCCATTAGTCAAGAAGTTTATCAAAGACTCATTGATAAATTATGTCTCATGAAAAAACCTTGATTCAAGAAGTTTTTGAAATTCATGAACCTCCTGATAGTATGATAACCTCGAGTATCTCAATTAGTCGATTTTAGGACGAGTTTCCATGTATTCCTCTTCTTGAATTTGAATCTGTGATTTCCGAGATAAGTGCAAATGTAAGAAAAGATTTATTAGTCATGAAATCTAGATATAACATAAGTTTCCGTGATTCTAGTGTTCAAAATTTCTTGACTAATAAATGACATCCTGATTCAAATTCTCTAACCACCTGCAAGAATCAAAAGAGTTTTGTTTGAAAACTTAATCCATAGATTGATACTCAGTTGCTTAAAACTGTTCTTAACAGTAGCAAAAAGGATTACTTCTCTGGAAGAGAAAAATATCATCTTTAAGGAAAACAAACTAATGATTTCAGTCCATTTAGCTTTGTTGTTGATCATCTGTCTAATTCTAGATGGAGTTAATAGTTCAAATTCTAAGAGTTCTACTGTATTCTCTACTCAAGGGTTTACAAATCACACTTACGAATGTATTCTTTTTTGAATAGAATTGTCAGTTAAGCCAAATTCATCAAGTTGTGATTTTCATGATTGTTAAACTAATTCTTGGAATCATTCCTGAATAAGCAATGTCCGAAAATACAAATCATATCTTGTGAAAGCTATTGATTTTTGTGATAGATCTTGTTCCGTTTGCAATATCGAGCTATTGAAAGCTCATTTCAACAACTATCATTGTTGATTGGAACTTCCTCATATTGTGCCCAAACTTTGAATAATTGAGGAATCTCTCAAAGAGCACCAAGGAACATCTAAGATTTACTTTGAAATCTTTTCGATCTATTTACATCATAAATATTTTCGATTATTTTCAAATGTTTGCTTCATTTGGAGTAACCACTTGATATTTTCGGTCCATGTTAAGAAAATAGAAAAGTTCATGATAAATATGTACAAGATATATTCGAACATTCTAGAAATCAATGTTCAGAAAAATCTTCATTGATTTTATTTACGAGTTTACATCATATCTTTACCGGTTTTGAATAAAAAATTATGACTTATTCTGGTATTTCGAAAAAACTTGGAAACCAGGATTTTACTTGATATAAAACTACCGGAAAAATGATTCCTTCTCCAGGATAAGGTTATTGTTCAAGATGGGTGAAGATGCCTATATTAGGAGTCGTGGTAGAACCGATCCTAATCTATGTTCGGAGTCATGGTAGAATCGGTCCCCAGAGCAAAACTTATTTCTGATATTCACATATACTTTAGGGTTTGTGTGAGTTTGAATTAGGGTTTTATAGATATGAAAATTCAAGATGTTGACATAATTTGAGCATATGCATAATTCTTATTGTCGATTGTTCAAAGATATTCTTTGATACTTAAGGTGATCCCAAACTAAAATATTGGAGAATCTTTTGATTAAGATTTTCGAATTATATGTTTTTGATTTTCCAGCAATCAAAACTATATTAGGTAAATGCTAAACTAATACTATATATATTTTCTAAAGAGAGATTTCGGAATTACATGTTGGATATTACTTGGAAATTAATATGAAAACCAAAATTAGGTACATATTGTATATCTTGAGAATCTTTCGGTTTTTGAATTTCCTTGTTGTCCAAACAACCTTTGTATATGAACAGTTGAGTTTTCATTTCTTGCAAACTATCCTAAGAGCCAGGCAAACTTTACTCGTGCTGTTTTGGGTGGAGCCGACTTTTCGAATAGGAAAGTACCCTAATTAGGAGAAATATCTTACGTCTGCTCGTTTAAAGAATTCTATAGGATCAAGAAGATCTACAAGTACCGTTAGTTGGATACTAGATAATTTCATTGTTATTTTAGTTTTCGATTATTGATTTGATTGACTGACGATTGTTGAAACTTTGATTTCACCTAATTTGATTATTCTTGAGAGCCTTCTGTTTAGACATAAGGTCACTCAAACTAAATCAAAGTATTTACAGGATCTGCAGAACTATTTTAAGATATGAAGACAACTTGTGATCATCCATTGTTAATAGACTCCGTTCATTGTGTGATTGATCATATTAGTGGAATCAAGTTTTTGTGTGCAGGTACAATTGAAGGAAATTGAAGATTTGAAGACAAGAATATTTATCTGATTGGTTTTCGCATCTCGTGATATTTTGTGCACACATCTTGATCGGCTGTGATTCGACTAAGATCTTATTTATCTTTGGTAGATTTGATCATATAGTTGTTTAAATCGGCAACTATCATTCGGTGGTATTCTTCAGTATCTGAATTTGATGATTGTGAATCTAAATCTGATTATTTCGGATCTTGATTGATCTTACCCGACAAAGGAGTTTACTAGTTTAAACGAAAGAACCTTTGTCCAAACTCAAGATATATTTTATTAAAAGATTATTGGAGTAGTTACCAAACATCTTAGTTCCTTTACTGCTTGGAAGACGATCAAAAGGATTTGAGTGCTTAAAACTTTACATTAGTAAAGCAACTCAAAATAGTGATTTATGTCTTGGGATTCACGTGCATTGGCCAGATGATTGTAGGCGCATGGATACCGAGGAAACTAAGTAACTAAGAGTATATTACTTGTTCTCAACTGTACAAAGTTGACTTTGTTCTTTTTATAGCGGATTAATTCTGAGAAAATGGAGCCAACTAGCACAAGTTTCCTCCGAGTTTGGAATAAACTAGCTCAAGTTTCCTATAAATCTAGAACCAACTAGAGTGAAAGCAAATTTCTAAAGTTGTCCCCAAAATCCAGAGTCTATGAACGAAAATGGAACAAATTAGATAAACTTCAACTATTATTAATCCCACGCCAGAATGAAATCATGTACATATGTTCTTGGAAAACTAAATAGACTCAAGGTAAGGTGCTACTTTTTTAATAAAGAGTGATATACCAATCTCACTCGTTGTAGTCATAAAATTAAGAAGTGGCAACCGTATCATTGGATCACCAAATTTACAAGATAGACTTGTTTAGTCGATCATTTATGCTTGAGTTTATCTCAACAATTGAAATAAAGCAAGGTGTTCATTTAAAGGCATTTGAATACAAGTTATTTAAGAACTCTACCTGTAAAATGGATTGAGAACAATAATAGCCTCGATACGAAATTATGAGTGCAATGATATCTAAGAGCTTCTCCAATGGTCATTGTGTGTGTTTCCTATATGGCAACACAAATAAGACATCCTCAATCTATTTTCCCTTAAAATTAGGGAGAGAAAAAATCCATCTCCAAAAGTATTGCATGTAACCTCATCTTTTAATTAGTATAAATTTTATTTTCCATAATTAAGATTTTGTTGGAGTTAAAAATGGTTAGTTAATTAAGATTTTCTGTAATCCACATGCCTGCTAGTGTGGAGGTGAGGTTAACTAGGCTAATGAGAATTTTTTTGTGGGGTTCGAAGGAGAATACGAAGAAGATGTGTTGGGTTTCTTGGTTGAAAATATGCAAACCAAAACATTTAGGTGGTTTGGGGATAAAGAACCTGAGATGTACTAGTAAGGCTCTAAAAGCAAAATGGGTTTGGAGGTATGCCAAGGAGAAAGATTTGTTCAACAAAAGTTCAATAATAATCCGGAAGTCATGATGCCTACACATGATGTCAGACCAAAAGGAAGAAGTGTTTGGAAGAACATTATTAATATTACAATCTTTTTGCATGAGCATGTTGACTTTAAGTTGCAGAATGGGAAGGCAATTCGATTTTGGCTTGACAAATGGTCTTCATCAGGTATATTAAAAGACAGATACCCAGCGATTTATAAGGCATGTTGGAATAGGAAAATTTCAGTGGTAGAAATGACTGTGGGTGGTAGGCTTAGTTGTGAAATGAGAAGGAACCTTTCTAGTATTGAACAGCTGGAATGGGACATGTTATGTAATGAGATGGGCCCGGTGCACGGTTTGAGAGAGGAGGATGATAGTATGGATATTCGGGGAGGATGCACGGTAAAGAATTTTTATGAGAAGCAGCTTCAAGATGAAGGGGACGGGGTTTTTGCTAAGCATGTGTAGAGGAAAACTATTCCGTCAAAGGTTAGTTTTATGTTATGATTCCTACTCTTAGTATGCTTAGAGGTATGGAAGTAAAGGATGATGTTTGTCAATTTTGTAAGAAAGAGGAGGAAACAACCATTTGTTGGTCACTTGTCGGTATGCTTTTGAAGTTTGGTCTTATTTTATTAACGCTTTCAAAATTCAGTGGGTAATGTGTGACACGGTGCAGAGGCAATTTGAAGCTTGGAGTTATAACATCCTAAATGGCAGATGTAAAGAAGTTTGGTGGAAGGTGAATTATGCAGTGGTTTGGCATTTGTGGACAGAAAGAAACAGTCGGACTTTTGGTAGTAGACATAAGGATGTGGATGAAATTTGCTTGCTGATAAAACAGACCATTATTCTTTGGTTTTCTGAAAAGGATACTTTCAGGTATATGTCCATTAGTCAAGTTCATCGTATGTGGGAAACAATTTTGCATTGGAGCATTTGATTTGTTTTCCTTGGGTTGTAATTATTGTACATTTTTTTTTAAATATAACCTAGTTTTTCAAAAAAAAATATATTAAAATCAATTCAATTAAGTAAAAGCTGACTAGGATGGTAGATATTCACCTTGACAATGTCTACCCAAAGTCATATATACATTGGTTTAAGACATTAGGGTTGAAGAATGATTTTAGAGAAAATGAATGTGTATCCTAGGTGGATTTTGACATTTATCTCCATACACATGCCATTGGAGAAGCTCTAAGTCAATTTCCAACACATACATGACAAAAAAAAAAAAAAAATATGGTTAGACTATCGAACCGAAAACAAAATCAAAATCAAAAACATTAGCACTCTGAAACTGCTGCCTGGTAGCATTTTATTGTACTGGCAACTTAACTCCTACAATCACCAAGTCTTGGATAATTCTTGTAAGGGCGAAATATCGCAGGATATAGAAATTTGGTATGAAGCGTCGCTTCATCCAAAGGGAATGATCTAAGGGTGCGACGAAATTATATCCAACTCAATGCGTGGCGCGACATGGGAGCTGTATAACCTTATAAAAATTGGACCACAATGTATACTACCATGTCAAAGTTAGCTTAATTTGAAAGAAAAGGCTATGATTATAATTTCTACTTCATTACCCTAGTACTTGAGAAAAAAGTTCAAGAGAGAGAGAGGGGACCAATCTTATTTTTCTCCTACTCCTTCTGTCTCACCCTCCATCACCATCTAGATCTAGAACTTCAAAACACCTTTAATGGAGTCTCCATGTAATGTCAATGTAATTTCATACTCATAGTAAACACCCGTGGATGTAGATCATTACATAGATCGGACCACGTAAAAACCATGTGTCAATTTACATTTCTTGCACTTTCTTCTTAAATTCTACGGATGAAATACACTCAAACCTACATAATTAGAAATGGGTGTAGTTGTGGGAATATCCGCAACTACAATTCTAACTTTGCAAGCCGGAAGTGAGTTAGATCCATATGGACTTCCATATTCTCTAATACGTTATGCCATGCTATCTGGGTTTCAAACAATTAGCAAATTGGATTAATAGAACAAAACTTTATTATACTATTAGCACCTCTTTCACAATGCATTATAAGAACAATGAAAACAAGACGCTTTAAAGCAAAATGGAAACAAGACTTGAACCTTTGGTTATTTCTTGTTTTCTTCATCTACGACTGATTCGCTGGACTTAGCACGGCTGGCTGTTTGGATATTTCTGTACAGATTCCTCGTTCGGAGAGTAAGTAGCACGTCCAACCCGAAACCAACCACACACGTCAAAGCCATTATCACAAAAACTTGTCTGTAGCAATGTGCTCCAATACATGTATTTCCACCTCCTTTTGTTTTAGTTGCCTGTGAATCGTACAATAAACCGGCTAACAAACCAGAGAATAGGAATGATCCGAGGGGTAGATTCAAGATTAAAATGTTGTAGATCAACCCATAGTATTTGAGACCAAATAGTTCGGAAGCAACAGGGACTGTGATAGCAAGACGCACGCCATAGCAAATACCAACCAATATTGAGCCCACGTATAAGGATCCTGGTAGTGCAATTGCTAAGACAATATATCCTAGGCACATTGGAATTTGTGATGCCGCATTCCATAGCGGCCTAGGCGTTGCAGAATTCCTGCGTATTTTATGATCAATAAAGTCAATTAGTAAGTACATATGTACCGAAGAAATGAAGCATTAAGTCCCATTTCCATATATAGCGGCATTAGCCTTGGCATTGCAAAACATAAAGTGACATTTCGAAGATTCATAACATAATGATTCGTTTAAAAGTGAAGTAGCAGAAAAACTATGTATACGTACTTGAGAAAGTATTCAGATATAGTTCCAGAGCCGATACGTCCAAAGAAACCGAATATACTTGTGAGTGACACAAACATGGAAACGTCAGCATGCCCAAGAGCTAAACCCATTTGTCCCAAGTTATTCATCACTGTTAAACCAGTTCCTACACCACAAAGAAATGTAAGGAAAAGGATCCAGAAATCCAATGTTTTAACTGTCTCGAAGATCGTGTGATCTTCACCAAGAACTGGTTTCTTATAAACCATTTCCGCAACGTCATCATTTCCTGAATCCTTTTCTTCTGCTAGTGCTGATTTTTCTCCTGTTTCAACAACTTCTTCATTTCTCAAAACATTTTCTGCTACAGGTGCCGGTATTTCTATGGCTTCTGGGTGGGTTTTGCCTTCCTGAACTTGATTGCTATCATGCTGACGACAAGCAACACTATTTTCAACATCATTTTTAGAGCTGGTGTTCTTAAAGATAGAGTATAAAGGAATGAATAATGGTGAAACTACTAAAAGAAACAAAAGTCCAGAAACAAAACACAGCGCTAGTATACGACTGTGTTTTCCAGAAATATCATAAGCTAAAAGATATACAGCAACGGTGACAGCAACAACATTAAAGAAGTTCAAGTATTTCGATTCTTCTTCTTCTGCATCTGTGCTAGCAATTGTTTTTGGAACTTCTCGCAGGAAAATAATTGCTGTGAAACAAACTACAGCGGGAACTACTGCTAACATGAGTAGAAATTTCGAAGGACTATTAGCAAACAAAGAACTACAAACATCTGTAAATATTGCTGTGCTTAAACCCACATATCCTTTTAAGATTCCAGATACAGGACCGCGATTTTCACGGAAATTTCGTATACAAGTAACTAAAATTGCTGTGTTCATCCATGTTGTACTGTTTCCTCCCAGGGCCAGAAATACACACATCTGATAAAACAAAAAATGCCAGCATTAATATAAGAGGAGAAATCCTTTTACAAATTAACAACAAGCCATTGAACACTAAAACATAGAGATCGTTAATAAATGTACCTGCCAATAAGGAAGAGGAGAAATCCTTTTACTAACAACAAGCCATTGAACACCATAACCGATCAAACCTTCGATAGATCCGATAAGTAAAATAAGAGGGGTGGAAATTCGATCGGAAGCTAAACCAGCAAGAATACCAAAAGCTTTACCAACATCTTTAGCTACTGATAGACTATTGAGTTGTAGTTGTGTCAAAGACATTAATGTTTTCAAAGCACCTGAGTAGTTTGCAAATGTATAATTGTTTCCTGATATTGCTTGTACCCATATTGCTGTTACAAATCCTAACCATTTCCCTAGTGAAGTAGAAGAAGAAAATTTTCTTGGGGATAATATTTCAGCATCTCTAGATCCTCCCATTTTGCTTGAGAATTCTCACTTTGGACAAAGTGATGGGATTTATTATGTATGTAAAACCAGAATTCTTAACAACATTACCTATATAATATTCACACACTTGTACTTTCCAAGAGTGCATTAGTATTACTCAGGTCAGGTTGTATCTATTAAGCCGTGTACCTAATTACCGGCCAGTATGTCTTTATCGAGATCTGTATCCGAATCAAAGAAACCACAAATAATTTTTTGGGGGTATAACCTGAGTTGCTTGTCTAGGGTAAAAACACAAAAGAGCAGTTAGATAAAAATCAAGCAAAGTACTTACACCACTAGAACCACTAGCCTTACCGTGGATTATTATCCTACCAAAGACAATCCACGTGAGCTCCTCTTTTCAGGCGATTTATGGGCGCATGACCCACCTGAGTTGTTTCTTGTAGCCTGTAGGTACATAACAAAAACTACTCCCTCATCCACCTACTAGTAGTGGTTGAGACATGATCTCCGAAATGGGGTTGTAAAAAATCTTTTAGGGGGTGCAAATAAAAAATTTAGCCTTGTAATCGTAAATGATATACTCCCTCCGTTCCACTTTAGATGATAATTTTAGAATTTTCGAAGATTAAGAAATGTAGAGAGATATGAAGATTTTCCACCTATACCCTTGAAAAAAGTCTTCAAACATTAATTGTTATTAGTTCATTTAAAAATAAACTTATAGTTTCAAGATAAAATGTAAGGGCGTTATTGGTAGTTTTGTGGAAAAATATGAAAACTTTTAAGTATTGTGGAACAAAAAAATAACCCTAAAACATCATCTAAAAGGGAACGCAGGGAGTATATTTTTTTTCCAGTTGGGATTAAATTAGGCTTTGGAGAGAGCTTGGCTGGGGTATATGTGCACAGCCTTGCAATGGGCTGGCGCTGTCCTTTAGACTTTACTCTACTCATTTTTCTTCCAAAGCTCCTGCAAGTTTTCTTCCAAAGCTTCTGCAAGTTAAAAGTGACAGATTCGACAAAACATGGTCTTTGGTTAATAACATTTTTTTTTTAGTTATTATACACCATCATCTATCTTTAAAACTCTCGGATGTATCCATTTCGCTGGTTTTGGTTTGACATCACTAACGTACCCATATCTCATTATATACAAGCAATTACGGATAGAGTCAAAAATGACTTCATGTTTCCAATGGAGCTTTCCTAAATAATTCTTCTTCAAAATTAAGCTCCATTAATCCCATTCATTTGTTGCTCTATTGTCAAACAAGATTAATGAAACTTTCTGAAAAACTAGATCATTCGAGTTGTATTGAAATCAAATATCAACCGCTTTAATACATGGCTCAATACATCTTAAGTTGAACAAAAAGATAGCTTAGGTTGCATCTCACTAGTAGCTCAGGATGAAAAATTTGAAGCCTTCACAGCATTGGAAGGTATCCGGTGGGCCAAGGAGAACAACTTGAGGATTTTTTTTGGCAGAGGGTGATTTTTTGAATGTAATATATGGCATCAATGGCAAAGTAGGTACTGTAAATTGGACAACAAACAATATTATTGTTGATTGTCCAGAACTGCTTAAGTTTTTTAATCACGGGGTCCTTCAGTAAGTTCCTAGAGAGACCAATTAAGTAGTTGATTTGTTAGCTAAGGAGGCTACAAACAGCCATACCAATATATTATGGTCTCAAAGTCGGTCAAATTTGGTAGAAACTCTCGTGGGAGAGAAACTGGGTGTAAGCTCTTAAAAAGAAAAATAGAAAAAAGAAAAGAAAGAAAGATACAAAAGTTCAAATATAACAGGTCTATAAGAGCAACTGCAATGGTGCGATCAAAACCAAAGAGCAAAGACCAAAAAAAACGACCAAATTTGAGTTTAGTCCGTGGTGTCACGCTACCGTACTGGAGTATATTTAGTCGAGCGGTAGTATTGCCTTCGTCTGCTGTGGAGCGAAGTTATAAAGTTCGTCCCACTGAGGCGTACATTTAGATTAGGCTTGTTGCGGGGCGTTGAATAAATATACGTCTGTTATGGGGCATAGTATAGTTCACGTCGGGAAAAGGGACGGAGGTATTGCTCACGCCAGATGGGGCGGGCGAACTTATAATCCACGCCTGACATGAGGCGTTCATATTACCCACACCTAGTCGGGCGTACATTTTACCAACGCTCAATCGAAGCGTAATTTATATACACGCCTCACCATAGAACGAGGAATATACATCCGCTTAACATGAAACGTACTTTATAACTTCGCCTATTAACAACCGTACTTTATAACTTCGCTCGACTATATTTGGTTTTGGTCTGGGTTTGAGACCAAATATACTCCGAGATTTGGTTTTAGTCCATGTTTTAATCTTTAGTCCGTTCGACTGTGTCTGGTTTCTGGACCATATTTATAGGTTTACTAGTCCAGTGTGGTTGCTCTAACATATCAAACTTTCGTAATCTCAAAATTGTAGATTTTGATCGGTAGATTTTGATCAGCGGCTAAGAAATGAAAGTTAAAAATAACTTCCAACTCTTCCGTGTTTCCAGGCGACGTGGGACCTAATTATTTTAAAAAAATAAATAAATAAAGGGAAATTTGCTAGTTGGTCTAGAATTCCTTGACCCGTTTAATTTAGGGTCATTGGGAATAATTAATTAACCGGAGGTCCAAATTCTTTTTGTAAGTGCAAAAGACCTAAATGACAGTGATGATAGTACGTGTGTAGTCTAGAGGTTGACGAATCTGCAAAAGAAAAGAGGGGAGGAAAAACATATCTACTAAAAACAGTAAAGACAGCGTAAGAAAAAAGAGGGTGGGGGATTAACGACCATGATGGTAGCGCAGAAGAAATTAGGTTTAATACAACGAGGAAGAAGATGTATAAACAGGTAATTTATTGATCTATTTTAATTTTATTTGGTTGTGTTTGAATTTTTTTTAGTGTTTATAGAAATAGGTAGGTTTAGGGATGATTAACAGTATGTTTTTTGTTTTTTTGTAATGGAAATGTGTTAACAAGAAACTAGAGCCTTACAAACCTAGGGAAGGCTCTCCCCACAACATCATCAAGCAAAAATCGATACAAAAAAACAGGGGGTTCTGTAACCATTTATTAGTATATGCATCATTAGCAGCTTTCTTAGCCAAAAAATCTGCTGCATAGTTACTTTCTCTGTACTGATGTTGAAACCTAATACTATCAAAAAAGGACATGTATCTAATGAGTAAAACATCAAATAACATGAGCTCTCAGTAAGTTGATTACACAGATTTACAATAATTTGAGAGTCACTTTCAACTTGAGTTTTCTTAATACCAAGGTCAAGAGAAAGCTTTAGACCTTCTCTAATTGCCCAGAGTTCTGCCAGATTTATTGCTGTTACGATAGATGTGCTTGCAAAAAGTAGCCATAAAGCTTCCATCATCCCTGCGAAAAACACCAGCACAGCCTGCACTTCCTTGATCATTTGAGGCACCATGTACATTCAATTTTATAAATTCATCAGTAGGAGGAGACCAATTAATATGAATAACTTGTTTGGGGATTTTACTGTGACTGGTAGCAGTGGCTTGAATATACTCTAGAGCTGAGTTATAGGAGTTCTCAATGATGTACTTCCAATAAAAATTTAATCCTGTAAAGACTAGCATATTTCTTGCCCACCAAATATTCCGTAGGATGAAAGGAATTATAAAATCCCAGCTGACCACATCTTCCTTTGACTTGGAATGAATGACAGTAAGAAGCCAATCTAAGGTAATATGATCATCATGAATTTTAACATCATAAGCATGCCTAATTGTATTCCAAATGGGCACAACCTTGTCACATTTGTAAAAAAGATGGGATATAGTTTCTGACTCTTTTAAGCAGAGAGGACATTGATCAGTAATATCAAGACCTCTTTTTATGAGATTTGCTCTAACAAAGATTTTCTGATGGGTCATAAGCCAAAGAAAATGTTTTATGTGAGCTGGAGAATGATTTTCCAAAAGGAGGACCATTTGTTATTAATATATGAACTATTGGGCTGAGTCTCACAGAGCATGTTATAGCAACTTTTCACCGTTACCTGACCATTACTAGAATGTGGCTAAATTATCCTATCTTCTGAGGTACCTGCCCAAGAGATTGGGATTGCCTTTATCAAATTTGAGGTGTTATTGTGCCTCCTAGTTAAGGTCTTATTTTGCCTCTCCCATGTTTTGTAGGTCTTATCATTGCCTCAGGGTCTTTATTATTTTCGGCAACGAGATCGCAGTTCCATGTGTTCTTGCGAGTCATTGGTCTTTGATCTCTCCTTATCGTAGTATTCTTTAGTATTATTACCTCTTCAGGAGTTTATGCGACTGGCCTAAGTACTCAGGTGAGTAAAATCCTCATGGCATTGTCGTCTTTCACACAATTCAGCTCCCTAGTGGAGGGTTCCGTCCCTTTATATTCCCCCTGATTTCCCCTTCGAGGAAAATAACCCCTAACTGATACAGTTGGGCTCCTCCCGTCTGGTTATGCCGACAATCAGTGTTATCGTGATCTCTTATCCCTTCACCGATGAGGCTCTTGGTTACGACACCCTAAGTGGGGTTTTTTGGGACCGGATGTATCACTGCCAGGACTATGTCTAACTGAAACAGATTTTTACACCCCATGCCAGATATCGCCAAGTTGTTTGATCAACAATTCCTAACGGATAGGCTTTTATGTCGCCCCTATCTCATGAACCATGGTTGATTTCCCCTAATCCATCTACTAGGGTTTTCCCAATATGACGTGTGTTAAGAATAGGTCCTATCGTTTCCTCTTGCATTTTTTGCGAACTAGAATGCACGCCAAAAATTGGGTACCTAGCCTCCTAACGAGGTTTTGACTATATTTTTGTAAGGTCTTATTTTGCCTTTTGTTTCTTCTAGTAATATTGCCTTTGCAGGAATTTCTGTAGTATTATTGCCTCTATAGGAGTTGTTGGTGATGAGTATTACTCATTAAAGTAATGAATATAAAGTGCTTCGCAGTTTTTGGATACTTATCTCGCTATGCGAAGTCATAATGTTTCCATTTGAATTTCCTTGTCGCATATTGTGAGTTGAGTGCTCCAAAGCATCATTCTCGTCTTTCAACTTGGTGGTATTCTTCTTTTTGTTGCTTAGATTGCCGAAGATATTATTTCGTTTGTCGTTGTTGAAGTCTTATTCACTTGCTTGTTATTGTCCTTGACCATCATTTGCTTTACTCATTCAATTTTTGGATTCGGTGAGTCACATCAACTTCTTTCTCATCATCTCTATATATTGATCATGCTCACTATTGCAATTGATCATGCTCACTATTGCCTATTGTTGGTGTTGTGGTTGTTATGAAGTATAGATGCGAAACAAACATCTGCAAAGAAAAATAAGTGAGAGAGAAGAGGCTTGATCGCATGACTTGTAGCTTGCACTCTTCTCTTGTGAAACAAGATACTTATGCGATGGATATGTTCAAATATATCTGCGAATAAAATATGTAAAAATTATGTGAGACTCGATCCCGAGACCCATATCT
This sequence comes from Papaver atlanticum, assembly GCA_023531105.1. Lineage (NCBI taxonomy): Eukaryota > Viridiplantae > Streptophyta > Magnoliopsida > Ranunculales > Papaveraceae > Papaver > Papaver atlanticum. The sequence continues at coordinate 175,249 of JAJJMB010008385.1, forward strand.
CGCACTCTACACCCTTGAACATCCGTGAGAGCTCGGATTTATGAAAGAAAATGCCTATGCGACGAATATATTCTCCATATTCTCCCTTCGCATTTGCAATGAAAACATCCGAGAAACCTTGCCTCATGAACTGTGTGCGATGAAATGGTTTTCAAAGAAATTATGCAATGCGATGAAAACTCTTTTGACGAGCTTTACTCTCCTTTGTGTTGCTAGTGTACGATTTCGCCCTTCGCCATTAATAGTGCTTTGATGAACTCATTTGTCGATGACGAATGTGTTTGTTGACATAGTTTTGAATCTGATTTTTCTTTGAATCCGATTGTAGATCTCCTTTTCCTATGCTTCTCTCTTTACTTCTATGAAATACTGATGATGTTTGTTTTACTTAAGATGTTTCCTCTTAAACTTCCATTTTTTTTATCCCCAGAACCTTTAAGATCTAGTGAAATCCAACTCCGACAGTAGCTAACTTCTATGAATTTTCTTGAACCAACAAGCAAGTAGGATAAATCTTTTTCTAGCGCAAAAATGTAGCCGCAGGAAATCCTACAAGCCACACCCAAACCTCCAATCCTAGATCTAAACATCATTCACCATGAAAGATAAGATAAAAGTTCTAGAAAAGTAAAGTAGACACAAGATTTTTAACATGGTTCGATCGTTAATGAGATCTATATCTAAGTGGTGCTGGAGGATGAAAGAGAAGAAGAAGAAAATAATAACGTGTAGCCTCGCTTCTCACCCTTACCACCATTCTTACCAAACTATTCCTTAGACTAGAAAAAACCTCATTACCCTCTACATTGCCCTCTTCCCCTTTATATACGTCTTTTACATATTGGATGACAACTAATAAAGTAATTTCTTCCCCTACAGACTCGGCTAAATCCTTGCTCTGCTGTCTCCTTATCACATAATCCCAGGTCATTGATCTTATCGCACTGATATCACACTTTTCATGTGAACTTTTTCTTTATCGTCGAGATGATTGTGCTGAGTCTGACTGGTCATCTTGGTTTGATCCATATTCTTATCGTAATTCTTCGTATTTGTGTCATCGTCAACCTTTTTCATTATCTACTCATCGTAACACTTTCTAATTATCGTGCTCTTAATTTTTTTAAATATGGCGAGGCGATATTTTGTATCCAGAAATAACGGAATGATGTGATGAGAAGTAGGTTCTTTTCGTTCCTATATTCTCCTTATCGATAATCATATCTCTCTATGTTATCGAAGATTTATCGATCATCTTTTGGTTGTATGCCATTAATGATTGATATGTAAATATTAAAAAAAATGATCATATCCTTTCCGTGTTAAATTTCAGTCGTCACATTCTCAAACCCCACGTTCACATGCACAGCAATTCTTCATTTTTATTAAAAAAGATGATGATATTAGATCCGCCGCAAAAGGAATAGACTTCTGAGAAGTTGCTAATCATTTCTTATCATGACTCCACTTTGGTATCTTTTGACAGGTCTATCTATCATCATATGGTTGTATGCCATTAATGAATGGCATGTAAAGATAAAATGTGATCCCACTGAGATTTCTATTCCGTATCCAGTTTAGTCTAGTCCTCAGATTCCAAACCCCACAATCCCCATGCATAACCATACTTCGTTTCATTATGATAATTGAACCGCCGCAAAAGGAACAGTCTTCAGTAATAGCTGCTGATGTTGATCATTAAAATGATGTCATTTCCGCCCGTCATCTACTTCTCAGTGTTCTCACTCACCTTTTAAATCTCACTATTCATGAATGTTTATTTCTATATTATTTAGGAGTAAAGTAGAATTTGTTTGACACATAACAATTGCTTCTTACCATGTTTTAATTTTGTTTTGTCAAAAAATATTCATACCACCGTAAAGTCCACTGTAAACTCACGTTTCTATTGATGAATAAAAAAAAAACTCACGTTTCTATTTTGGGAACAACAATTCTCAATAGACGGCCTCCAAAAACTCCCCCAAAATTGTTCAAGGAGATTTCATGGCATTTCATCCCCAAATTGTTTTTCACTGTTACCCTTATTGGGTGTACGTTTTTTTAGGGAGTTAATGGACACGATTCTTCGAGAAATGACTGTTTTGTGATTATTTCTCTATATTTCTAGAAATGACTGTTTTGGGAATGTTCTCTATATACTAGAGGACCTACGCCTACTTACCCCACTGAGGAGAAATATTCGCAAAACAGGATTTGAATTATTTTTACAATAGTGTGACATGCAACTTTGTCAAAGAATTATGTGTATAAATAAGTAGAAGAATACAGAGTGAAAACAGCTCTCACTTTCTCAATTTTGGATGATCCTATACATTTGATTTCTAGCTCTCGTGGAATCTCTCTTTGGAATTTATCTCTTCCTATCTTTTCCAATCCTATAAATTCTCTCAAACTTTCTCAATACAACAACCATTATCACTTGCAGTATTTTCAAAGTGGGAAGATATTACACAAGAAGACGGAAATGAACAAAGGTTATCTGTAAAGGAACAGGTGGAAATGATTAAATCAAGGTTAAGTTAGATGAATGATGGAGAAATAAGTATATCAGCTTATGATACTGCATGGGTTGCACTAGTTGAAGATATATATGGAAGTGGCTCACCTCAATTCCCTTTGATCCTCAAATGGATCATCGAAAATCAGCTCTCTGACGGTTCATGGGGTGATCAACTTATTTTCTCCGCTCATGATCGAATCATTAGTACTTTGGCTTGTGTTATTGCATTAAAAGCTTGGAATACCTGCTGTTATATGCGTGAAAAAGGTAGGAAAAGGAGTACCCTGTTTGCTTCTTCACTCAAAACGGTAATGTACGGTAGATGGCACTTATAAGTTGGATGTGATGGGGTACTGATTTCTTGTATCAAAAACTGATCTTGATATTGTGCATATAGGACTGCTGTTCATCGAGCAAAATATGTGTAAACTGGAAGATGCCCATACTGTCCATATGCCAGTAGGTTTTGAAGTTGTATTCCCGTCTCTTATTGAGATTGCTAAAAGTTTGGACATAGATTTTCCCGATGAGGACCCGCCAGCCTTGAAAGATATATTCCCTCTGTTTTAAAAAGACCGTCCTCTATTCCATTTTGGTCTGTGTCAAAAATCTGTCAATCTTCTGTTTATATTCATATTTTTTCAATGAACTCTCTAACATACCCTTAGTTTTTTATATTCATAAATTCATTTTTAATGGGACCCAATCTAAAATATTAATGAAATCTGTATAATTAAGAAAACAAATATATCATTCATTCTTCTTTGAAGCCAAAATATAAATGGGTCCAGATTAAATTCCTTTTTGATTAATGGGGATTAACAGGGGTATATATATACATGGGAGAGGATCTTTGGAATTTAAGTTAAAATCTTGTTTTCATGGTGAGCATATACTGAGAAGAGGAAACAATCCAGATTTTAATTTTGAAGCGAACTTTGATTTTTACATTTCAATGTTCCCGCTCAATTTCGCTCCTATAATTTCACGCGGGAGGAATTTTTTTTTTTTTTTTTTGAAGCAGCGGGAGGAAAATCTACTTAGCCGCCCAATGTTTAGAATATATTTTCTTTTACTTTATTGATACTGTTTCCATAAATCGATATGTTTTTTTTTTTTTTTTTTTTATTTCCTATTTACAATCCCGAAACAATTTTTGGTAGTTTTTATTACTAACCTATTTATTGAAATAAACTAGACAAGTAATTAAGGGTAGGAATGTAAACTACTATGGTCTCCTTAATATCTTGGCAAAGTCAAACGGGACTAGAGCTGGCAAACGGGCGGGTCGGGGCTGGCCCGTTACGGGTTACACGGGTTCGGGTTAACACGGGCCAAAACCTGCGGGTTGATATTCTTCACGGGTTGTCATATCTTGAACTCGTGCCCGTAACTGGTAAAACTTGCGGGTTCACGGGTTAGCCCGTTTCTGGTGAGTCAACTCGCCAGAAACCGATTTCAGATCAATTTCCTGGCAAATTCACACCAAAATTTAAGAATGCAAAACTTGACACTACTTTTGCATTTGCACCATAAAAGGAAGGAACACAGTTTAGTTACACTTGCACAATATACTAAATTATTAATCATTAGTAGTTTAAATGTTTAATACTTCATCAGTTCATGTCATGATATCTTCAAGAGTCAAGACTTCAACAAAGAAAAATACCCTTCAAGTAATACCACTTCCTGCACAAAATATATATGTGGTTAATCAAAAAAAGTGACAACTATCCAGAAAACATCTCAAATCTCTTTTCTATACAAAATTTGGAGACACTTTGAAAGTTTGATAAGTAACTGTCTATCCAAAAAAACATTCTCAGTATTCCATGTCTATCTTTGAATTGAGTTGCTCCAACTATTCAATAAGAATCTGTAATTTGAAGAAAAAATAAATCAAACAAAAAAGAAAAAGAATCAAGTCAAAAACATGGAGTTATGCATAATTACCCCGCTATATATTGAAGAATGAAGAAGTGTGCATACTAATTAGACGCATAAGAACTTACTTCCCCATCCTCCACTGCACTAAATTCAAATCCTAATACATCTTCTCCAATAATTCCATTGTCCTCATCCAAATCTTCTTTTCCTACATGGATAAAAACAATCAACAGTTATATATGAAATTTAGACATTCACCTAAATGAAAAATTACTGACTTATGCACCAGCTTACCAGCAGCACTGCAGCAGCACCACTTAGGCACACTTACCAATTCCATGAACCCAATCACGAGTTGTTATCACCGCCTCAGCATTTTCAGGTAATAAGGAACTGCGAAATCGATCAATTACCCTTCCACCAATGCTAAATGCAGATTCAGAAGCGACGGTTGAAATAGGAATTGACAAAATATCACCCGCCATTCTTGAAAGTACTGGAAATCGATGTTCCTGGGCCTTCCAATACATTAGGATATCAAATGGTTAATCTAAAGAACATCCATATTTCTCAGTAAGATAGTGATCCAACTCTTACAAGTCAGATTGCAGATCACCACCACTTTCCTGTGTTGCAGCATATTCCTGCATGAAACAAGCAAGAAGTGAGTGCAGTACTGCAGTCTGCAGTGCAAGCCTGCAAGGTACTAGTTATCTTCTATGAGAAGATACCAAACAACTTAAGAAACCTACTTGGTTAAAACAGAAAATAATACAAGACCACATGTACTTCATAAGTAAAAAGTAAGCTTTAAAATTACCTGGAACCACTCACTTCCCTTAAGGGCAGAATTCCCACCACTCAGAATACCCATATTCTGAGTTCCAGTAACAGAAGTTCTTGAATTTGACAATGTGTAATACTCATTATAAAGTTTTTTCATATCTTCACGCACATCATCAACTTTACTTTCTAATTGTCTTACATCAGTATACAACTTGGAGTAAGCAAAGTTTAGATACTTCAGTTTCAATCTAGGATCTAACACAAGTGCCATAGCCAAAATAGGACTCAAGTTCTCCTAGTAACTGTTAAATTTAATTTGCATCTCCTTTACCATGTCCCTAATGTATTCAATTTCATTTGTGCTTTGTTTTTTTAATAACACCTGAACTTGACAAACTCCTTAAAAATAAAGATTGGAAGTAGGATACTTACTACCAGAAAATAAAGTTTTGAGATCATAAAACGTCTTGAGAAACTTTGTGACTACTTCAATTTGCTCCCATTGTTCATCAGTTGGACAGTCTTTATAGTCTGGATCCACCTCCTTCAAATGAGCAAAAACACTTTTATAAACAAGACAACTATTTAACATAAGATAAGTTGAATTCCACCTGTATAAAACAAACATTCAGTTTCAGTGAGTAATATTATAAACAATAATACAATTCTCTAACTATATAAGTATAACAAAATAAAACTGGAAACTGGAAACCAACCTTGTTTTCACGTCTTGACGAATACCTCTTCTTATTGCAGACATTCCTAGAGTATCAACAATGTCCAAGAACTTTTGCTTTCTTACTTGGGACTTCTTTAGGGCCTTCACTGACTTTCTTATCTTAAGTACAGCTGGATCAATCTTCACAAGTCCATCTTTTACAATAAGAGCTAAGATGTGAGCACAACAACCACATGAAAGTATTTTCCCTTGTTAAACAGGATCTTCTTTGCAACAAGGCTACTCTGCATAATTCTAGCACAAGCTCCATTATTTGCGGCATTATCCAAGGTGATGTTGGATACTTTATCTTCAATTCCCCAATCATCTATCATTGCAAATAGCTTGTCAGAAAGGTGTTCACCAGTATGAGGAAGTAGAAAGGGAAAAAGTTAAACTCCCAATTAAGTACTTCACCATACTTCAACAATGAAAATCATAAGCTTTAATATAGTCTACAACAGCAACAAGCCCATCAGTAAATTATCTCCAAGAGTTTTTATAAAATAAAAAATCAGAACACTAGCAACTGAGTAGTACTATATTCACCACTACTAGCTCTAGTTAAGATACTGATCACTTTTCCTACAACACTAGCAACTGAGTAGTAACTAGTAATGCAAAATGCCAAACAGAACTGATTGATTCAGTATCGAGCTTTCTCAACAGAAACCGGGTTGTTATATTTATGAATTACTAAACTCTATGGGCCTTAAATTACCATATTATGAGCAGAACCAGACCTATATAAGTTTTTTGAGCAGAATCCAGACTTAAGTAAAATATCAGATGCAAAGAAAATAAAAGATCTCAAGACTCAAGTAAGTGATTCACCTGTATAAGGTGGTGGAAGTTCACAAAAGTTCAGAAGATACTTCTTCAACTCCCAATTTTGATCAAGAAAGTGCACAGTTAAGCTTATGTACCCTGTAGTCGTAACAGAAGTCCACATGTCTGATGTTAGACACATCCTACCTGTAAGGATAAGTCATACACATCAGCACATCTTATGATAATCAATTACTCATATATTAAAGTATAAAACAAAATATATGGTTTGGGTCAGTAAGATTTGAAATTCTAAATTGAATCGTACCTGGAGCAAGTTTTAATCTGTTTCGAATACCTTCTTTTCGGGCTTTATGATTTTTGACAACATCGGCTTTCCCAGTATTCCTTGATATTAGTTTAGCATCTTCATTCAAATAAGCACATATGTCCCTAAATTCTTTCCACTCCACCAAAGAAAATGGGACATTCCTTGCAATGAGTAATGCTGAAAAAAGATCGCGCAGTTTCATCTGATCAATTTTGCGTACACGGGAAGACAGCTGGCCGTTCTTTGCAGCTAACATCATCTGCCCTATGTCCTGAGAGTCACGCTTAAGGCACTTATGCCTTTTCATAGATGAGGTTCCACCTTTATGGCTATCATATTTATATCCAGTTTTACAAGCCTTGCACACTCCCTTCTTTGTTCCATCTTGACATTTAACGAGATCAAAATATTCCCACACATCAGATCTAAGTTTATGTTTTTTTTCACCTGAAACTGGTGTAGCTGCACAACCAACAGTTGTAGAGTCATTCACAGAATCTAGCATCTCAAGCTCAACATCATCATCCGCACCATCATTACTCATAACATCGTTATAATGTTCTTGTACACTTGACATCCTAGAACCTGGATGGAGCCACAAAGAATAGGTCAAATACTCATAAATTAGTCATTACTCACTTGCATTGCATCACATTCAATTGACAGTCACAGACTAACGATAACATTATCAGTTTATCACAATTCACAGTTTCACACACAAATGGAGAGCACAAGAAGATGATATCCAGTAACCAGTTATCCACCATACACATTATTATTTTGAATACATGAAACTATCCTGAAGCATGTAGTATTGTAGTGCATCAACATTTTATGCTCCATTGTTGAATTTAACAAACACAATTTAATCCTTAACAACCAGAAGGTCCAGAACCCAGTCATGGATAGTTGGATACTCAACAAAGAAACAGCAAGCAAGGAATTTCACAAAATAAACCCCCAATTTGTTCTTTCAAGGTAACACTAGTCACTAGGTCTTGCAAAACAAAGCATACAAATATACAATCATTAGAGATGAATGAAAATGTAAAGAACCAACTGTAATTGTGTCTGTAATACTGTATCCATGCCCTAATTAAAATAAAATATGCACAATCACATATTCACATACATAAGCAAATCCCTAATTAAAACCACATAGTTTATCCAATAACTCCACTAAAATCCTTAAAACCCTAATTCACCATAAACCCTCAATCCCATCTTAATAATCCATAATAAAAATCAAACCAACCAACAACAAAAAAAAAAAAAAAAAAACTAAATCAATTCGTTCCAACTCATAAAATCGGCATATCATCAAAAAAATCAAACAATTTGTATTCATGTTCAGAATCAGAGAACCATGGTATTGGTAATATTGTATAATACAAACCCAAAATCAAACCCTAGACTAGAATAAGAAACTTTTCATAGAAATTCAACGTCATAGATATAGAGAAAAGAGCTTACAGTTACGGGTTGATATATCAATGGATCTTCAAATCTTTTAGAATTAGATTTCCCTCTGGAGTTTGAAAATAAACAGAACTCGATGACGGTGAGTGGAGGACTGAGGAGTGACTCAACTCTCAAGTGAGGACGTCTGAGCTGAGGATCTGAGGTGAGGAGAGGACTGAGAGTCTCTAAGACTCTGTGACTGTGAGAGCAGCCGCAGAAGATGAGAATAAGACGGTGGAGAAGAAGAGTAGAAGACGATGGAGAAGAAGACGGTCTCGTGGGAGTCTGGGAGGTGGGAGAAGAAATGTTATCTCTAGGGTTAGATTTTCAGTATTTATATCTTGAATGTAGGGTTAGGATTAAGTATGTAACGAAATCCAACGGTGAAAATTAAATGTAATTTATTAATAATAATTATTCACGGGTTTACGGGCCGGGCACGGGTTTACCCGTTTACTTACAAGCCACCATTTCTATAACCCGACCCCGGCTTGTTTATAACCCATCCAAGCCGGGTTCGGGTTTTCACGGCCCGGGAACGGGTTAATCCGCGGGTTTGAGCTGGTTTGCCAGCTCTATACGGGACTATTTTTCTGAAACGGAGGGAGTATATGCTAAGAGGAAACTAAAGCTAATGAGGTAGGAGGTTAGCCTTTTTTTGTTCTAGTTACTCTCCCTTGTTACATGTCCACGCAATTTTTCAGTTTGTTTGTGCAACATTTCCTGGATTCGTATCTTTTCGATGTAATTTTAAGACTAGTATATGTATACAGGATACCAAAAGAAGTGATGCATACAGTTCCTACAATACTGCTTCATAGCCTAGAAGGAATGGCAAACCTAGATTCGGAAAAGCTTCTCAAGTTGCAGTGCGTAGATGGATCCTTTTTGGTTTCTCCAGCATCCACAGCATTTGCTCTCATGGAAACTAAAAATGAGAAGTGTTTAGACTATCTTCAAAATGCTGTGAAAAGATTCAATGGAGGAGGTAAATTAATTCCTATTTCTTTAGCAGCTAGCTAGAATTCCTAATAGATTACTATACGTACATTGTAATTGTTTCGTTTTAGTTTGACACAACATTAATCGATCAATTAATCAGTTTTTTGGTTGAATAACCCTTGGATTTGATTTCCAGGGTTTAAAAGACGAGCAAAATATGACTAAGGCTTGAATAACCGAGATTGCAAAAGATACTTTTTAGATATCCAAATTTGGTTATTTTGCCCAAACAACTAGGAAAGTGTGATTTTAACTGGCCACTATGCCCTCAAATACCAATGTCGCTATTAACAGAGAGAAAGAAAAGACGATGTAGACGATGTCAAATTTTTGATTTAGTTTTCTTTTATTTTAAGTTCCTTAGTTTAATCTCAAATTGGTGGTCGTCCCCCACTGCAAGAGGCTGCTGGTCTATTTTAATTTATGTTAGTTGATTTTGTACTGATCTTAATTCAAATTCATGATGATCACAACTTAACGATGGGGTGCTACAAAAGGAATAACGAGAGTGGTCGGCCATTTGGTCAGTTGGAGATGAGATGCAGATTAACTATCAAATTGATCTTTGTGTGCACTTTTTACTCAACTTTCCCAATTGCAACACAAAGTGAGTATGCTGGGTTCGTCCAAACGATGTTTACTTTTTTTGAGTTTTTGAATTGACTTGTAGTTGTATTAAACACTAGTTAGTTATCGTCATTTGTTTTGGCATGAACAGAGTACAAAGAACAAGTTTTCTAAGTCTGTGAAGGATTAGGATAGTAAGGATGGATGGCTGTTTTTATTGGATTTGAATAAATGCATGGAAAGGGTTAAATTAGAAACACAGCTTCATGTCCTCTCTCGACTACCATCCTGTTCGTAAAAATGCCGCAACAAAACTACATGGTTATCTGTGGTTAATAGGCATGGAATTTTTTTAGATGAAACCAATTAATTAATTCTTGATGATAATGGGCTTCACAGGAAGTATTCCATCTACTGTTAGTAATTTGAATTAGATTTCGTTATCGGAGAGATTCGACCGTGGATCGGTTTGCTTAATAAGCTAGCAATTCTCAAACTTAAGGTACGGTGGTAACACTATTTTGTGTGATAATAAATTATTAATTTGTAAGTAGAACTTTTATTATGGTGAACGTGATGGAAATGGTGGTGGATTTGATTGCTTGAGATCTTTGATTAATGATTTAGTTGTGTGCAATAAATTGCAGGTTTATTAGGGTAAATTTAGATTTATTTACGAAATACACAAGATGCATCTGGGTGCATAATTCATATTCCGATAAAAAAAAATATTTTTTTGCTCAAAAAATGCATCCGAGTGCATAATGTATATTTTTTTGATTTTTTTGTTATTCTTCTTTTTTTTCTTCTTTAATACTTGTTTTTGGTTGATTCTTTGATAGTGAATGTGATGGTAATGGTGGTGGATATGTTGCTCCAGATCATTAACTAATAATTTTGGTTATGTATAATATATTGTAGGTGATTACTAGGATAATTTAAGATTTATTCGCGAAGTACACAAGATTCACCTGAGTGCATAATGTATAATTCTGACGGGAAATAGGTTTTGGCTGGTTGCACTAGAGTGCATAATGTATATTTTTTTGATTCTTATACGAAAAATGTTTTGGCTAGGTTGCACCGGGGTGCATAATGCATATTTTATATAAATGAATTTTGGCGAAGTTGCACCTGGGGGCATAATACATATTCTAATAGAAAATAAATTTTGGTCAGGTTGCACCGGGGTGCATAATACATATTTTATATAAATGAATTATGGCGAAGTTGCACCTGGGGGCATAATGCATATTCTAATAGAAAATAAATTTTGGTTAGGTTGCATCTGGGTGCATAATGTATCTTTGGTCTGGTTTAAATTTTTTTTTTTTTTTTTTTTGAATTTCGTATCAACAATGGATCTTATTTTGTAGAGATTTTCGAGTCCTTTCCAAAAATATAAATTTTATTAAAATCAGACTTATATTTCGAAAGTTATGATCTTTTTCACGATTAACTTTAAATTGGAAACGGGGAATTAATAGGAGAGAGAAAATGATATGATAAAGAATAAAATTTAAATTAAGGTATATATAATTAAATTTTTCTGTATGTTTTTCACCCACACTTATATTTTACAAGTCCATTATTCCCATACTTTATGGGGTTTGGGCAAATGACCCATTTTCGGTCAATTAATTGACATATTATTCCAGTTCCAAATGTGTATCCGGTTTACATGTTTGAGCGTATTTGGGTTGTTGTTCGCTTGGATCGCCTTGGAATTGCACCATACTTCCGATCTGAAATTAGAGACTGTGTTGACTACGTCCACAAGTATTGGACTGAACATGGAGTTTGTTGGGCAAGAAACTCTAAGGTTTCTGATATAGATGACACAGCTCAGGGTTTTTGGATTTTACGATTGCATGGGCGCGATGTTTCTTCTGGTAATTAATTACTTTTGTCTAGTTTATGCGTAGTTATCAAAAATAGAGTTTGGTTACTTATATTTCCCGTTGAATTATTACTTTTGGCAGATGTTTTTCGCCATTTTAAGAAAGGAGATGATTTCTATTGCTTCCATGGACAATCACCATCGGCAGTAACGGGAATGTTTAACTTATATCGAGCATCTCAGGTTATGTTCCCGGGAGAAAACATCCTACAACAAGCAAAACAATATTCAGCGACCTTTTTAAGAAAGAAACAGCCTTCAAATGAACTTCTTGATAAATGGATAATTACAAAAGACTTGCCTGGGGAGGTAAGAAGCGATAATTTTATATTTTCATCCATGCAAAAAGGAAATTAACAAACTATGAGACACCTTCATTAGCGACGTTCGTGTATAAGGTGGGGTACGCTCTCGAAGTTCCATGGTATGCTAGTCTACCTCGCATTGAGACAAGATTTTACGTCGAACAATATGGTGGTAAGAACGACGTTTGGATAGCGAAAACACTTTATAGGTAACTTTTTGATAAATGGAGGATTGATTATAAGGTGAATTAGGGGTAGTTAGAAAATCATCCTTGAGCAAAGTTTTTAATTAAGTTTTGTTTAAAATGTTCAACAGGATGTCTAATGTGAATAGCAATCAATATCTTGAACTCGCAAAAATAGACTTCAATAATTGCCAAGCACTACATCAACTTGAGTTGCAGGAAATTCAAAAGTGAGTCAAAACTCATTCTGCTGCATGCTCAAGCTGATCATGCTCTTAATAACTTAATCATGAACTCCACATCTCAGGTGGTACAATGAGTGAAAACTTGAACAGTTTGGAGTAGAGAAAGACACACTTCTTCAGTCATATTTTTTTGCCACCGCGAACATATTCGCAGCAGAGAGGTCAGCGGAGCGACTAGCATGGACTCAAACAGCTGCACTTATGAAAGCAGTGTCGTCATACTTCGGAACAATTGCAATTGCTGAGCAGAAATCATTTGTCAGCGAATTCGCTAACAATATTGGCTGTGACAATATCAGGTACCATTTGTAGAGAGACATTTGTAGTTAAAGGTCCATTCATACTGCATTAAAGTGGTCCTAGACCGAAACTAAAAGAGGGAAAGAGATACAACATACACAGTGACACGATGGATTTCGATTGGATCTCCATGACTTGAGCAAGTCCCGGAAGCCTTAAACGGCTCCTTTAAAACCTCATTTAGTAGAGTATATGATGGATTTCCATTAGAGCTCCATGACTTGGAAGAAGTCCCGCATGGCTTAAAGAGCTTCATTATATTCCAAAGAACACTAATGGTTTTATTGACTTTCTTATCATTTTGTTTGTTTGTTGCTCGTTGCAGTATGATCAGACAAAAGAGAATGAGATAACTAAAAAAGAAGACAACAATGAATCGTAATATAAAAGAAGGAAAACAATTTGGTGATAATCATTTTCATGAAGAACAACAACAACAGCTCATAATGGCTCTAGTCAGTACCTTGCATCATCTTTTATTGGGTGTACTCGCTTTTCATGGAACAGATATACGTGACCATTTACGAAGCCTTGTAAGTAAATCAACGCCACAATTCCTACGCTATTCATATTCACATACAATCATATTCCTGATCCCAATAGCAAAGAAATGTTTTAATCTTTACATAACATTTGCAGTGGGAGATATTTTTGAAGCAAGGGTACGACGAGCAAAAGAGATAACGGGAAGAAGCATTCGTCTTAGTGTGCACGATAACCCTGTGCGCCGGCCTCTCCGCAGAACTCTTGGAAAAGAATGCAATTTTGTCTAATACCCACTTAACTCGTCTCATCTCGATCTCTTACCAACTTTCTTACTCATGAACTACTACAAACCAATGGAGAAGCTAAGGTAGATAAAGAAATGGTGTCAATAGAATCAGGAATGCAGGAACTGGCAAAATGTGTTCATCAAAGATTTGATGGCATTGACCCCGAGATTAAGCAAGTGTTCCTTATGGTCGTTAAGAGCTACTATTATGTTGCCTATTGTTCACGGGCTACTATTGATCATCATATAGCCAAGGTTCTCTTTGAGAGAGTCGACTAACTATATATAACGACTATTTTAATTATCTTTATTTTTGTTTTCCCAAAAGAATTTTAATGTAAAAATAGTATAGTAATAAAATCATTCGGCGAAGATATCAGTGACCTGAATCCGAAACTCGTCAAAAATAAATTATACATGTTCCAAATAAATTAGTTGCTAAATTAGTAAAGGCATTTGATAGTCTCAGTAGGTGCTGTCTATACTACACTCATGCTAGATTTGGCTTTGGATATGTTAAGAAGAATTGGATTAGGTGGTGCTAGGCACAAGGGATCTAATGTCCCCATTTTTGTTTATTATGATTGAGGAATTGTCTTTAATGATTAAAAGAGCAACTCCTTTACAACTAATTTATGGTTTCAAGCTAGGAGCTGAGGCTTCTTTGATCAATCGTCTGTAATTTACAGATCGTCTCATTGTTTTCCTTGATGACAATGTGGATTAAATTAACAACCTGAAAAATATATATATTTCTTGCTTTTGAATTAGTATCGGGATTAAAAGTAAATTTCAAGAAAAGCGTATATGTGGCAGTAGGCAATTTTGTGGAAAGTGTTGCTAGTTATATATGGTTGCCCTCAGTGACGGAGCCAGGATTTCAGGAGAGGGTAGGCAATCAAAAAAACATCAAAAGTAAAAGACTCAACCAAAAAAAATTAATTGCACATGGAAATTGCATTAGAACGCCTAATAGGGTTTAATAACAACAAAATATACATATAAAACACAAGACAAGTTAGCTAGTTAATTCTTCGATCATATATTTTTGTACAATTTTACATAAGTATGCATCGTGTTGTAATATTTAAGTATTCACAAAATGCCCCAAGAGTAACCCTAAATATTCTTCCCATAAAATAACCTTAAGATTTCTAATATACCGAATATCATGAACTTCAAATAGAAAAAGATACCAATTCATACAGATCAATTTATTCCCTACAAAATCTTTACAGTAGATGCAAATTTTAAAATCAAATTGAGAGAACAAATACATTTTTGATATAACTTATATTATATTTCTCTAATGATCAACCAAAAATAGGACATAAGAGTAGCCGCGGTTTAGTTCGATTCGATCTCTACACCTCCTCAAATTCTATAAAGTTTAAATTCTTTGAAGTTTTTTCGTTCATAGCAGAGGCAAAGTCGGAAAGGGAGAACAGAAGGAAATAGAATTATATACGTTTTAATTTACTTTTTTCCCTTTTTTTGCCTTTCTTTTTTTTATTTGGTGTAGGATAATATTGGTTGTGGGTTGCCTCCACCACGGGTTGCCTTTTGATAACTTCCTCTGAGGTATTGAAGTATTCTACTAGGAAATAAATCTAAAGTAGTGGATGTATGGGATGTGATACTGCAGAAGTTCTCAAAGAAGCCAAGTATTTGGCAGAAAAGGTACTTATCTAGCTATCGGAGGAAGATGAATGTTAATCAGGGATGTGTTATCCATTCTACTAATTTACAACTTATCATTATTTCAATTAGCTACTTCTATTGAACCGGATGAACAAGATAATGAAATGGTTTCCATGGAGGCATCTCAAATCTGAATATTGGTAAACAAAGTATTGCATGCAAAGTGGATACGGAAGAATGAGAATGAGGAGAATGCATTTTGGAGGAAGCAAGCTAATTAATTACCAATTTAGAGATAATGTAAAATCCTTCGACCCTAATCTAAATAGTTAAGAAAGCATGTAGAAGAAGTTGTTATCTAGCATTATGAAATGAAATATCTATATTTATGTGCTATAAATTGATGTGGATTTTGTATCACCGGCATCCGATCCATTTAAATGGCACATCTGAAAATTTTACCCAAGTCCAATCCATTAACCATTGGGTTTGACATCTGCTAGTGGGCAGATAAGCGGATGTGATTCTGGTGATATAATAGATTTAATAAACGAAAATATACAAACAAAAATAGGTAGTAAATGTTTTATAAGAAGTAATGCAACTTAAATTTAAAACTTAGATTTCTGAAATTTATGTAGTTATAACATAACAAGACTAGTGTAAGATATTTGAAGACTTCAACAACCATGCAAAAGTTAAATATTCAAAGTGTTAGAGCACTACCCGGTCGATCTCGCAAGCATTGCTATCTCAAGCTTTTTTGTCAAGTTTAGTTGTCAAAACTATAAGTCTTGATTTCTAGTCTACTTATAGCTATGTCTCGGATTAGGATAGAATGTGTAGTTGAGCTTTACACTTCATGGCGTTCATCGATTGAAGACGAAGAACTACTAAGGGGAGCTTGTGGAACTTCATCAACAAAAGGTATGTGGAGACTTGAACTCATCTATCACTCGGAAGTCTATTCTTTTTTATCTCCTATTGAGACAAAAGTCGTATAGCTATATAGACTTTGCATTATACACATTTGATATTTCGAGCTGACTTTAACTCGCTTATATCTTTCTCGAAATATGTGCTGGAAAGCTTTTTGCTTTAACCACGTTCACCGTTATTCTTGACGAAAGTCCAAAGATGATCATGTGAAAATCACCTGGTAACATCTTACATGATTTGTGTGAGATAGTCATTTGATGTAGGCTCGGAATGTTTCGTATTGATCATTCGATCACTTGAAAATGGTTTATAAGCTAATAGTTTGTGTGAGACAGCTATTGTGGTCTTCTAAGAATGTTTCAATGATTGAAAAGGGAGTTAAGAGCTAAACCTTATGTCTGGATACATTACGGTTTGTGCACTTAGTGTACAAACTGTTTTGAAGGAATTCAGGACCGGAAGTTTGCATACCCGTTCGCAAACTTATTCAATTGTTTAAGTCAGGGTACTTAAGTTTGCATACCCGTTCGAAAAATGATTTAAATGTTGAAGTCTGGGAACCAAGTTTGCGTACCCGTTTGAAAACGGTTTCAACTGAGTTCGGTCCGGAGCAAAAGTTTGCATACCCGTCTGCAAACTGTCGGCTTGTGATCAATGTCCAGAGCTTAAGTTTGTGTACCCGTTTGCAAACTTAAGTGGTTCAGGTTCTTAAATCGGCTAGGTATGATTTCATACTCATGAACAAATACATTTATAAATTAAGGAATGCAATCTTTGCAAACCGTGGCTAAAATTTTCATGAACTGATTTTGCTTCAATTTTGTCTTGTATACTTCTATGAGAATATAAACAATTGAACAACTCTATGAATAACACAATTAGATTCATTTGATTATCAAATGATCTAGAAGTGTTAAGATGAAAAAGGTTAAGAGAAAAATGTTCATATGGCTAACTTCGGTGAACTGTTATTGATCCAACTCAATATACACGTTTAGGTACGGTTACCCATATCTAAATAAAGGTATATTTCATTTGTGTATAACAAGCTTAAGACCATCTAACGGTGGAAAGATATTATCTTGAATCTTAAATTAGGTTTCATCTAACGATGAATATTGATTGCTTTGTTCCAAAGTTATCAAACCCTGATTTGAAAACTATGTAAGGGAGAACTCTAGCAACTGGGAAATCTAATCCCCACACCTCATGTGCGATACTAGTTGCGACTAGAGTCGATTCTCCTTTAACCTAAGTTTTTCCTAAAACCATTATAGCTTAACGACTTAAAGACTTCATTGGGATTCTGAAGCCAGACCAAACTATTTTCTCTGTAGTTACATGTTCTGATCTTACTTTGTTCTATCGTATTGAGTAATATCTTCTCTAAGATTTGCTCGATATTTATCTCCGATAGGTAAGATATAAAAAGTAATCACAAAGCTCTTCGTCTTATTCTTTGTGATTCCACAATAACTTGTTCTACCACCATATAGTTAAGTTATTGTGAGGTGATTGATATTTCTAGGCTGTTCTTCGGGAATATAATACCGGATTATCAATTAGTTCCTGTTCACCTTGCTTTATCAAAATACGGAACAAAAATTCGTAGGTATTTCTGTGGGAGAAATTTTTTTATCTATTCAAATAAACTTTTCCGTGTGAGACAAATTTGTTTATGAAGTCTTCGACTTTGGGTCGTAACAACTCTTAGTTGTGGATGAGATCAGCTAAGGGAATCAAGTGCGTAGAGTCATGCTGGGATTCAGAGGCGTAAGGAACGCGACTGTACCTTAATCAGTGTGATATTGGTTAGGGCTCAACTACATTCCAGTACAAAGTCAACTTGTAGTAGGCTAGAGTCTGTAGCGGCTTAATATAATGTGGTGTTCAAATCTGGACTTGGTCCCGGGGTTTTTCTACATTTACGGTTTCCTCCTTAACAAAACTTATGGCGTCTGGTTATTTCTTTTCCGCATTATATTTTCTATATAATTGAAATATCACAGGTTGTGCGTAGTTCAATCAATTGGTATATCCAACCTTTGGTGGTTGATTGACACTTGAACATTTGTCTTTGGTACCGTTCAAGTTGTTTCTCTTAATAATCAGGCTCGCGGATTTCTATCTGTTTGATTTGCTGATTACATTGAGAAACAGAGATATAACTCTTGGATATCTTTTCCTTGATTGAGTCTGACTGTCTAGTTGATTCTCTTGGAATTATATTGGAGTTAGTCCATACAGATTGCCTAAACGAAATATTGGGTGTGGTTATTAGACCCCCGCTTTTTCACAAAGACACAAAGATTAAGCCCTAATAATTAGGGAACTATATATATTAATTACCTACCAAGGGAGAACAAGGGAGGGAATCGTTTAAAGGGGAAATGGGGAACAAAATTCTCTAAAGAGAAAAGTGGAAACCCCGATCAATAGGAAACTATATATATATATTATCTACCAATTTCCTATAATAACCCAAATATATATGAGTAGTGCAAACGTTGTCCTTAAAATCGTCCAACAAATGAATGATATTCCATTAGTGTCTGATCAATGAAAATTGCGGGTTTCAAAAATCCACCAACGTTCGATTTGCCAAAAACGGATCGGATATCCATCCCCCAAGATGCATATTGGGTCGGATAATATCCGAAGATTTGGGTATTTTGCTAACCCCGATCAAGGTAGGGATGAGCATGAGTCGATATGGCAGGTTTTCATCTCATCGGAAACCAACCCAATTCTTTACGGATTCCCGATTTGGCATCCGCATCCAATGGGTTTGCATCCAATGGATGCAAGAATGGACGGATTGGATGCGGATAATCCAATGGATATGTTTTATAATGAAGTTTTAAATTGCAAAAAAAAATTATATATATAACAAAAATGACTTGAATACAATGACCAATCAAGAAAAATGAAAGAAAAAAAAACTTGAATTTTAATCTCAATTTCATTTCCCAACTGTTTGATGAAAGATAATGATTAAGAATTATGTTTGTTACAGGGCCAATTACAGAATGGTCATACTTTTTGTAATTCGTTCACAAAATAATCATACTTTTGTAATTCATTTACAAAATGGTCACACTTCCATCCGATTTAACACTTTTAAATAAAGTGGTGTTAACTTTTCCAAAAAACCCTCCTCATTTAACTAATTGGTTGAGGTGGTGGTGGTTGAAGCTTAAGAATCTTCGCTAAATCCCAGAGGGTAAGTGATGAACCTTTTGGGTGAATTCGGTGTAACGGTCATGAATCCGTTCTGACAACCCTGAATGCGATGTAACGATATGTAAGCGGCGGCACTACCACCTATAAATAGTACCACCGATAAAAAAAAAAGGGTGTTTTACAGAATGGTCACACTTTCTTAATTTGTTTTACAAAATGATCATACTTTAAATTAGTGATTACAAAAAGATCTTTCGCCATCCGACTTAACTGTTTTTGAAAAAACAATCCGAGTTTTGACCTAAATACCCCTCCTCAGTTGTTGAGATGATGGCGATGAATTGGTGATAGCAGTGGTGGTGGCGGTGGCTGAAGAAAAAATGGTGAACCATTGAGTGAATGTGGTGCCACGATCCTGAACTGGGATGAATTTCCGGTGTCATTCAAACATCAGCATCAATCTCAGCTGCATCTGCAACCACAGTTCATCACCAAGCTCTCCAACCCCCTCACTGTCAATTGATACCCTTGCACACCACCAGTCTCAAGTCCTCTATCTGCTTGCAAAACCCCTAACCATTGCTGCAAACTCTTGAGTCACAACCATTGCACCTGTACCACAGCCATCGCATAACCCATTTCCTGTAATACCACACCACCAAACACCACTGCACAATATCCATTTTCATCTGAGTTATTGCACCTTCTTGAACCACCAGTTCATAAAAATTTCAGTTCAAACCATCCGCAACAACTCATACCCTGTCCTAAACATTCATCAACAAATAACAGCAGCAACCAAAACCTCCAGTTCTTCATCTGTTTGACAATTTCATCAGAACCAGTTCTTCAACCAACTACATCACCAGTTCAAGAATCAACAACAGCTCCTTCCAACCCACAGAATCACTACCATCTTCTCCATTACTTCAGCCATTTGTTATTCTAAATACCCATCCTGACCACCAGCAAGCAGCAGCACCACCACCACCAGCAAAGCAGCACCACCAAATCATTCTTAACCACAACAACAACTCCATCTTAACAACAACAACTCCATCAAAACCATTCTTAACAACAACAACTCTATCAAACCTTTCTTAAACATAAAATCCATTCATAATCCCATTCTTCTTCACTGATAAATCAAATTAAATTAGGGTTCATCGAAAAAATCCATACATATCAAAATTCACAGAGAACCCTAACTCAATTTATGTAACACGATTTAATAATCGATTCAAAATCACAAAATAAAATTAGGGTTTCTTAGATCTTACCTCTTTCCACCTCCCATCTTCAGTTGCTGTCTTCAAAGAATTAATCACACAATTTTAATCACATCAACAACACACCAACTGTTAATGGAAAGTATCAATTAATGTTTTTCTCATTCTATCTATGCTATTTTATTTCTGTAGATGGAGTTGCAGAGCATGAGATAGAGAGACGAGAGAACAGCGGTGCAAATAGGAGAGAACGAATTAGGTTTTGTTTCTTCTTACAATTTGAGGGATAAGGAGGTAATTCCAACACCTGAGTTAACTCTGACAAGGGACATAACGCTGCAGTTAGTTGTCCAGTGACTAGTCTGCAAATACTTTGTAACAGTGGGACTAACTTGTAAACCAGATTAAGGAAGTGTGACTTTTTTTGCAAATACCCTAAAAAAACTATAATGAAGGCAAAATTTGAAATTATGTATGGAGGGATAAATATGAAGGATATGTAGGTAATTTCATTAACATATTTAACTATGAGTCACCACTGAACTCTCTATTTAACGGAAGTATGACCATTTTGCTAATAGTTTGTAACAGTATGACTGTTTTGTAAATCGGATCTTAATAGTGGGACTGTTTTGTAGATTTTCCTTTGTTATATAGTGGACTATTTAAAATACTAAACTAAGGAAACATTTATAAGATACCATATATTTTTATTCTAATGGGTGCGGATGTCCAACGAATTTTTAAGGCTACGTCCGCATCCAACCTAAAATCCGTTGGATTTCAAATATTACATCCGCATCCAGTTCACCAATGAACTATTTGGGCACCCATCCGCAAAAATGCCACATCAAATCTACGGACTCCGAGCCAAATGCTCACCCCTAGGTCCAGGTACTAAGTAACTTAGGTAGGTTCAAAATGGTAAGCCTAAAGTCTCTAAACGTTAGGCCCAACTTTGTGGCCCACTCAAAGTCATAAAAGTGATGAAATCTAAATATTTTTATTTTCTTGATGGTTCAGTTTCATGAATCATGTATACATTTGTCTAAATGCATTATGGTTCAGTTTCATTTGTAAATTTTGTTGGTTTGTTAATGATCTTCTTTGAGCTAGTTGTATAACTGAGTCGGAGACTGAGTTCAGTCAGTCATACCGAGTAAAAGCAATGAAGTACGAAAGCCTGACTCTGCCTGGGGATGTAATTAAGAAACATGGACGGTCAAGTTCTCTGCATGATTACTGTATCACTCTCGTGAAACTGTACCAACGCTTGGAATCTATGACTATGTTGTTTGATGGTTGAAGTACAGTACGTGTGTCACAGTTGTGTTTTATTTTGAAGATAGATCAAAATTCAAGTGCCGAGGAAGCGCAAAAAATTGTTAATTCACTTGAAAGTACATTTCAAACTTTTATGTGTAGTACAATTGTCTCCGAATCGACATTTTCTTTGACACTTTGGTTTCGAAAACCTTGAAAAACACATGAGTTTACCGCGTTGTTACTCGGCACTTTAGTTTTGGCCAAATCTGTGTGCGATCTTCTGGTTCACCCTTAACGGATCTCAAACCCCTTGGATCTTGCGCATCTCAAAAACGATTGAACACAAAGAAGTGTCGTGTTGCGAATAACCGTTATATTAGGTTATGGGATGTTTTTGGATCCAGATATCTTGTTCAGAGCATCTCATTTATTCAGAAAGGAATGAATATAAGTACCTCTGTTTCTTGATACTCTGAAGTTTAGGGTTTTTGTTATACGATGTTATGGTAGTTTGAAGCTTTTTGTTTGTCTGCATCATTGTCATTGTCTGTTTCTATAATATTTAGGATTACATGCTTATCGCGTTGTTATGCATTCCGCTGCTCGGACGACCCATTTTCTAATGTTTTTGATGGATATGTTTGGAGATGGTGACCAGGGTCCAAACAGCACTTTTCTACGTATTATTATTGTTTAATTAACTAAATTTCTACCTATTATAATTGTTTAATTAACTAAATAAAATAATACTCCTTAGTTACTTTTCTACGTATTATGTGTTTGGAGTTAGTTATAAGGTACCACACGTCAGAATTATCATTCACAGATAAGTTATTGGCTATCACCCTCACAACCCATTCCTATCACAGCATTCTTATCAAACAATGGACATTGCTGAACCAGCTGCAAACAGAAAGAATATTGTATGGGATGTTATCATATATGGATGGTGTTGGCTTAAGGCATTGGCTGAGAGATACAAGAAACTAGTGGTTGAATTTAAAAACAAGGTAAAGAAAGTTGGAACTGATGATCCAAGAAGAGTAACCCATTCTATCAAAGTGGGATTAGCACTTTCACTGGTTTCTCTCATCTACTACGATAAACCACTCTACGGTGGATTTGGTTCCTCGACTATGTGGGCAGTCTTAACAGTGGTAGTTGTCTTCGAGTTTCGTGTAGGTTAGCTGCTAAACACTATACAAACCGTTCTCTAGTAGGTTGGTATTACACACGATCCGATAAGGGTCATGCATGCTCGTCCACATTCTTATATGTACTTGCTTCTCATACTTATGGAATGTCTTATTGACTGAATTACTGTTTTGTAGGAGCCACATTAAGCAAAGGAATTAATAGAGTGTTAGCAACCTCGGTAGCTGGTTCCTTAGGCTTGGTAGTTCATCATTTGGCATGTCTAACTGGAGATAAAGTAGAGCCTGTACTGCTTTGCTTTTCAGTTTTCCTTTTAAGTGAGTTACCTGTAGCTAGCAGAAATAAATAAATAAAAAATAAAAATCAACACCATTTTTTCTTAAAGTTCTTTTGGTTTTATGCAGCGGCAGCATCGACATTTACACGATTCTTTCCTGGTGTAAAAGCAAGATATGACTATGGGATGGTGATATTTATATTGACATTTAGTTTAGTATCAGTATCAGCTTATAAGACAGATGAGATCTTACCTGTTGCGGGTGAAAGGCTAATAACTATTCTAATTGGTTGCGTTACATGTGATGTTATATCTATTTTTCTGTTTCCTGCATGGGCTGGTGAAGATCTGCATAAACTGATTTTTCAAAACATAGAACAGCTTGCGATGTTCTTAGACGGTACGTAATTAAATTACTTGTTAAAATTAGTTGGAATTAACTGATAATAATCACAATCCGAGGTTGAAACTTATGCATGTCCTACAGGATTTGGAGGAGAATATTTTGGAGAAGAGGATAACGAAGAGAATAAAAACGTAGTCACTGGTAAAAAATCATTTCTAGAGGGATACAAAAAGATTCTAACCTCTAAGCATGAGGAAGAGGCACTGGTGAGAATAATTTTCAAACTTACACACTGGCTACAGTTTCCTATATTTTTTCAAGGATGAGGAGCCGGTGTCACTGTAGTACAGTGGCAAAGTCATTGGGTGATGATACCAGTGACCTGAGTTTGAACCTCGCCAGCACCAAATTCTTTACCGATCAAAAAAAATAAAAATAAATAAATAATCTCAAATTAATGATTGCTTTTTATTTGTAGACAAATTTTGCAAGATGGGAGCCGCCTCACGGCTCTTTCCAGTTCGGTTACCCGTGGAAGCATTATGTAGAAATTGGAAAATTAACTCGACAATGTGCATACAGAATCAACGATCTTCACAACTGCATCAAATCTAAAATCGTAAGAGTATGACAATAAGATATTATCACGGAACTATCTTTATATATGTTTTGTGCTTCGAAGCTAATTTAATTTTATTATTTACATGAGTGAACATCAAAGTTACTAGGTTGGTGCAAGGAATGGTTTGGGTTGATATTAACAGCGAAATGGACTTCTTTCTTATATTTATGGTTGCATGCAGAAAGCACAATCAGAGTTCAAAAAGATTATTCAAGATTCATGCATGGAATTGGGCAAGGAATCTGGTATCACTTTGCAGGAACTTTCTGAAGCGGTTAAACAAATGACGTACCTGAAGTCTGCTCCTAAACATATTAAGAACTTGAAAAAGACCACTGGGAACTTCAAAGAATTCCTGAAGACGGTTACGTTAGAGAATTCTAACGTCTTAGAGGATGTCATATCAGGAGCTATGGTGGCTTCACTACTAGTTGATATCGTTGGATGCATAGAAGATATTGCGGAGTCCATTATTGAGCTTGCTCACTTGGCAAAATTCAAAGGTGCTGATCCTGCTGTGAGGCAGGAGAAACTTAGCCAACATTCAGGAAACATAAAGGTACATCTGTGAGCCTGAGACTGCAATTACTCCACCATGCACTCTCATTCCACCAACCAAAGATAATGGAAACTCCAGAACAAAGTCAGTACTAGATATTGTGATTTGTAAATGGGTTTAAGTTGGACGGTGACCAATTTCCTAAATAAACTATTAGTACGGAGTATAATTTTAATATGAAAATCATATTCCAAAGTTATTAATTTTGAAGTTCGCCATTCATCTGCAATGCCGTAGTGTTAGGTTGGATCCTTGATCCCATCGAAATGATTCGATTTGGGTATCGGAACTTTCTTGGTATAGTCCCGTTGGTTATAAGTTTCGTAAGTTGAAATACCTTTGCATCAGAAATGATTCTGTTAAGACGTTGGTTGTTATGTACTCGCATAACTTGTCTTGATTTCCCCTACAAACATGAAGATGACTATGACAAAGAACCGATTGTTGTGGTCTCATTAGAGGGACACCAATACCTCTGGCATCATTCGAGGGACACCAGACCTCCCAACGATTACTTCAAGTGTAATCAAACTGCAAATCTGAGAGGAACTCTCAAAGTTTCTTAATTCAATTCATAACTTTAATTATTACATTGACACATATATAGCATCTTAGAAGAAACTACTTACATAGCTGCCCATTTCCATAACTACAATATAACTACTTATATGCTTATCTGGTAGCACACAACACACACATAATAAGCACATAACATTCCTTCACCCTTGAAAACAACCTTGTCCTCAAGGTTGTAAACACCGATCCTATTTGCTTGATGAGGTTGTTGTCTGTTAGAGGTGTTTTCTGCTAATCAATCTTTCGCAGTTTTTCTTGCCAATAAAATCTTTACTTTCTGCTAGTTAGGAGACCCGTAAGTGATGTACGGTTCCACCCTCTTCAGTATTGCCTTGACCTGAGGACAACGTAGATTGATCTGAACTTCTAAGAAGTGTAAATCCCTCCTAGTTTGACCATTAGTACGAATGACAAAAAACTTTGATTCTGCCATATCATGAAATTCTAGTACGATTTCACCTGTGACTATCAAGATTCAAGAACGCCATTGCATAAAATCTTTAGAACCGTTTTGTTCCTTTTGTCAAAAAACACTAACAAATAACAAGTATCTCAACCTCCAAATCTAGAAAATCTACCGAATCTAGCAAAAAAAAATATTCTCTGAAGATTTTGATTGAAAATAGTGTTTTAAGTTTTTGAAACTCTTGGAGAAATTTAAGCAAGTGACCGGGAATTTAACAGAAACAAGCAACACAGAAATCTTGGAGTAACCTTCTGACCGACATTTTTTTCTTAAAATAAAATAAGAATAAAAACCTAAACTTTAAAAGAGATATAAGATACAAGGATAGTTTGATCGGCTATTGCAAACACTTCACTGAAACGAACTTTAAGATTGGAGCGGAAGAAGAAAACCTGCTGTGAATACCAATTGTTATGTACTCGCATAACTTGTCTTGATTTCGCCAACAAACATGAAGATGATTATGACAAAGAACCGATTGTTGTGGTCTCATTAGAGGGACACCAATACCTTTGGCATCATT
Organism: Papaver atlanticum; assembly: GCA_023531105.1. NCBI lineage: Eukaryota > Viridiplantae > Streptophyta > Magnoliopsida > Ranunculales > Papaveraceae > Papaver > Papaver atlanticum. The sequence goes on from JAJJMB010008385.1 coordinate 201,782, forward strand.
CGAGGGACACCAAACCTCCCAACAATTACAATCAAACTCCAAATCTGAGAGGAACTCTCAAAGTTTCATAATTCAATTCATAACTTTAATTATTACATTGACACACATATATATAGCATCTTAGAAGAAACTACTTACATAACTGCCCATTTCCATAAATACAACATAACTATTCATATGCTTATCTGGTAGCACACAACACACACATAACATTGGTTTTCATGCTTCGTTTTCAAGGACGTCTTTGAGCTTTGGGTCACTTCCCGGATCATCAGGAAAAGAAACCAACCTGGTTGGTTATGTGACACCAATCCTGCATTATTCTTATTGAATTCACAGTTGAGCCTCTTGTTGTCCTCTTCCAAAAAATTGATCTGTTTTCCTTGCTTGCACTGAGCCTTGAGGATCTTTTGTAATTGCCTCGTAAGGAGGCTGGTTACATCTCCTAATATTCCGCTATTGCAATCATTTCAATTTCCATATCTGTTACTTCAACTTCCCTTTCAGTGAGATATCCATTCAATGGCGTTTCCCTGACTATATTTGGGTTGTAGCCCTCTGTTCATTCATTTCCATGATCGTTGCCATTACAGTCGGTTGCAATTAGGTTATCATATATTAATGCAGGTGCCCATCTTGCTGATCCGGGAAGCAGACTGCACAGATCCCCTGCTGCAATATGCCTGTTAGGACAGATGCATGCGCGGGTGGACATTCTTGGCCTAGTAGACCCTGTAGTTTGAAGCAGTATGCCATTCTCAGTTGTATTACCATCCATGCTATCTAAAACATTAACATGAAGTATTGCAACTTTGATGCACGGATATATTAGGTTACAGTATTTTGGCCATGGGGGTTTCAAACAGTTGGAAAAATACCTTATCAAAAAAAATCTGAGAACAAGACTTGTATTATAATTTCTTTTTTTTGATCGGTCAAAGAGGATATATTATAATTTCTTATTACTAGTCACTAGTGACTCCTTCATGATGCATTATAAAAAAAAATGGAAACAATAGTTAAACTTCTATCATTTCACTTTTCTTGATCTACACCTGATTTGCTGGACTTCGCCCGGGTTGTTGTTTGGATATTTTTGTAAAGATTCTTTGTTCGAAGAGTAAGAAACACGTCCAACCCGAAACCAACTAGGCACGTTACAGCCATGACCATAAAGAGTTGTCTGTAACAATGAGCTCCAATACATGTATTTCCACCTCCTTTTGTTTTAGTTGCCTGTGCATCATACAATAAACCGGCTAACAAACCAGAGAATAGAAATGACCCGAGGGGAAGATTCAAGATTAGAATGTTGTAGATCAACCCAAAGTATTTAAGGCCAAATAGTTCAGAAGCAACAGGGACTGTGATAGCAAGACGCACGCCATAGCAAATACCAACCAATATTGAACCCACGTATAAGGATCCTGGTAATGCAATTGCTAAGACGACATATCCAAGGCACATTGGAATTTGTGATGCTGCGTTCCACAGCGGCCTTGGTGTTGCAGCATTCCTGCATATTATGAATCAATGTAGCCCATCACCACGTATGTACATGTACGAAAGAAATGCAGCATTACAAGACTCATAATATAAAGTTTCACCTTAAAAATAAAGAAACAGGAAAAGTTATGCATACGTACTTGAGAAAGTATTCAGATATGGTTCCGGAGCCGATACGACCAAAGAAACCGAATATACTTGTGAGCGACACGAACATGGAAACGTCAGCATACCCAAGAGCTAAACCCATTTGTCCCAAGTTATTCATCACTGTTAAACCAGTACCTACACCACAAAGAAATGAAAGGAAAAGGATCCAGAAATCCAATGTTTTAACCGTCTCTAAGATCGTGTGCTCTTCACCAAGAACTGGTTTCTTATAAACGATTTCAACAACCTCATCATTTCCCGAAACTTTTTCTTGTACTAGAGCTGATTTTTTTTCTGATTCAACAACATGATCATTTCTCAAATCTTTTTCTTCTACTAGTGCCGATTTTTCTTCGGTTTGAACAACTTGTTGATTTCTCAAAACATTTTCTTTTACTGGTACAGCTGGTTTTTCTACCGCTTCTGGTTGCGTCTCTCCTTTTCGAACTTGATTGCTATTATGCTGATGATGAGCGACACGACTCTCAACATCATTATTAGAGCTGGTATTCTTAAAAATAGAAATAGAGTATAAAGGAATGAATAATGGTGAAGCTATTAATAGAAATAGAAGTCCAGAAGCAAAACACAACGCGATTATACGGCTGTGTTTACCAGAAATATCATAAGCTAAAAGATATAAAGCAACAATGACAGCAACAACATTAAAGAAGTTCAAGTATTTTGATTCTTCTTCTACGGCAGCTGTGCTTGTAATTGTTTGTGGAACTTCACGTAGGAAGATAATTGCTGTGAGACAAATTACAGCAGGAACTACGGCTAACATGAGTAAGAATTTCGAAGGACTATTAGCAAACAAAGCGCTGCAAACATCCGTGAAAATTGCAGTGCTTAAACCCACATATCCTTTTAAGATTCCAGATACAGGACCGCGATTTTTGTGGAAATTACGTATACATGTAACTAGAATTGCTGTGTTCATCCATGTTGTACTGTTTCCTCCAAGGGCCAGAAATATACACATCTGCAAGAAAAAAAGAGACAGAATTAAAAAAAGAGGATAAACCCTTTTACTAACAGCCAGCCATTGAAAACTAAAACATATAGATTGTAATACCTGCCAATAAGGAAGAGGAGAAATCCTTTTACTAACAACAAGCCATTGAACACCATAACCGATCAGACCTTCGATAGATCCGATAAGTAAAATAAGAGGAGTAGAAACACGATCAGAAGCTAAACCAGCAAGAATACCAAAAGCTTTACCAACATCTTTAGCAACTGATAGACTATTCAGTTGCAGTTGTGTTAAGTGCATTAATGTTTTCAAAGCACCTGAGTAATTTGCAAATGTATAATTATTTCCTGATATTGCTTGTACCCATATTGCTGTTACAAATCCTAACCATTTCCTCCCTACTGAAGTAGAAGCAAATTTTATTTGGGACGATAATACTTCATCTCTAATTCCCCCCATTTTGCCTGAGATTTCTTACTTTTGACACAGTAATGGAGAATGGGCGGGATCTCTATTTAACAACAAAAGGACACATCACTACTCGGATACTTAACAACCTAATTTATTTATTCACGAACTTGCACTTTGCAAGAGTGTATTACTGAGGTGAGGTTGTATCTCTTAAATCGTGTAAAGGCCAATCGTGTAAAGGCCACTGTGTCATTACCGAGAGATTGTACGAATCATATTAATTTAAGGTTATACTTTGAGCAATCGCCATCTACATAAGCTTTCTGTGGGTTTAGTGGGATTTAAGAAATACAATGTCTTTGTCTTGGATTGCTCCTCCTCTGTGCTTTCTATATAACACCCTGCATCATGCCGTATTATCGTGTACTACTCGCATCTCCACCTCACTTTCAAATCGTTTTTGTACCACTCACTATACTAAAAAGGACACACGCTCTAAATTCAACGTGACATTTCTTTCTGTTTTGTGCACGACCTCTCTATTTTATTGGTCATCTCAGTGAAACGACAAATAAAATGATGACATTGTTACTTGTTAGGTAGATAAAAGATAGGGAATGAAGTGGAGAAATTGCAATTTTTTGGTCCAAACTCTATACTGAATAGTGTAAACTAGCTAGAAAAATAAGATAATCAAAAGCTCTTCTTTTTGTTTTATATATACTTTATTAGATAGCTAGGAAAGGTACAACGGTTGTATTTCTGCAGTGGTATTGGTCATAAAGCAGATACGTACTGAATACTTATTTGATCATTTTATGGTGCAAATATTCTTAGATAATTAAATGTTTCTTTCTTAGATTTGCCTCCAAATTTTCTTAGATTTGCCTCCTTCTTTACAGCACTTAAAGTTGTAAAATCAGAATATCAAAAACTTTAATGCGATTGGTACAATAACAAAATCTCGCCAAGTTAAACTAAAGCAGTGAATATGTAACCATATTAAAGCTGTATATCATGAGAGACCCCAATTAAGACTTTACGGCATTATGTCATTACCAAGATTTGTACGTATCAATCAAATCATCATTTTAGTAAATTAAGGTTGTACTTTGAGCTATCACCATCTGCATAGGCTTTCTATGATCGAGTTTAGTGGGATTTAAGAATTTTAAGAAATACAATGTTTTTGTACCATACTTTCAAATCCTGCTTGTCGTGCACTCTTTCCTGAAGTGACTCGGATCTCCACCTCACTTTGAAATCTTTTTGTGCCACTAGTACTAAGAGGCACATAGTCTAAAATCCACGTGACATTTCTTTCGGTTTTGTGCACGAACTTAATTTTATTGGCCGTTTCTCAGTGGAATGACCAATAAAATGATGACATTGTTGGAAGAATCATTGGATTAAGGTTTCATTTTTATTTTTATTTTTGGGTGGAGCTAGATAAGAATGGAGAAATTTGGGCAGATAAGATTTGATTATTCGGGTAGATAGATAGAATGAAGTGGAGAAATTGGAATTTGTGATCGAAAGTAATACTGCACGGGCACAAAGCTCATGATTTGAAGGTATCTTCTTTACCACTAAAGACATGGAGGCGTCTATATATATAATTTCATAAGAAATACTGAGAAACAATATGAGGTGCAGTTCCCAAAATTAACAATCTCATGACTAATATTGGTTCAAGGAATCAAATAAAAAATCTGAAACAAATAGAGAAGAAAGATGGTGCCTTACTGTTGATCTCGTGTGAAGAATAGGGCTAGGAAACAAATAAGAAAATCAACTCATTAAACTTCCTATTAACAAAATAAATTTGAAAATTGAAACCCTATAGAAAGAAAGGCAGCACTGCATAAAAATCAAAGAGAAAAGAGGAAAAAACATCGATCACCTCTATAATAGGGAATGGACGTTCGGATTTATCCCTCGAACAAACTTGTCCATAATTTAGGCATGATTACAAAACCCAATGAATGATTTTCCCTAATTTTAACGAAAGTGTTATGAGATGAAAAAAAAAAGAAAAAAAAACCAAATTAATGATAAATAATTATGTGAGTAGCCAACAAAAATTCAACTGTAAATAATAGAACTTGATCCAGAGTATAAAATCTAACATGCTCTAATCAATTTTTAGAGTTGGGGAGGTATGGAAGCGCAACAACGTGTAGCTAATGTCGAATTTGAGTCCTTGTATATATATATCCCTTTCTGTTCAAACACGGTTATAATAGGAAACACAACTATAATAGGAAATTCAGTGTTGTCTCTCAATCCGGTTTAACAGTGAAGAAGATTAACAGTGAAGAAGAGTCCTTGTATATATCCCTTTCTGTTCAAACACAGTTACAAAGGGAAACAGAACTATAATAGGAAATCCATTGGTTGTCCCTCCACCCTGTTTAACAGAGAAACTGAATTTAGCCGGGGGACAACCGGCTTTAATAAGGAACATAGTTGAAACGTCTTTGTCTAATTCGTCGATTGGACAACGGATTTCCAAATTCTCACCGCTTGAATTCCAAACTGAATTTGGTTTCCTTTTCTTTTTCTTTTTCCTATTATTTTATACCAGTCATAGGTTGCCAAGTGTCCACACCAAAACGCTCGTTTCACAAAACTCAAAAAAGTCTTATTTCGGCCAATAAGAAATGAGGGTTTCTTCACCGTTCAACGTGAGAGCTTTATTTGTCTAGGTCTTTAAGTATTTACATAATAACACAAAGCTTGAGTCATAAGGATCAACTCAAACATTAGTGATATTATTCACTATTTTGACACAAGAATGATATTCATGATACACTTTGTATTGGACATATGGATCTTCTTACAATGATTTCACTATGAACTTAAATACAACAATGTAGGAATGTAAGAGGAATATAGTGAATTCTAAGAGATGATCTCACTGTTTTCTAAGTAGTTTCTTGGTTCTTCTCTCTTTTTCGATCTCTCCTCTCTCTCTATCATTTTTGAACCCTTATATAAGCCAATATGACTAGTAGAAGAAAACTGAGGATCACATGCAAGATCTCTGTTGGCTGATCTGATTTCAGTTTGTCTTATTCGCCAGGCTTTGGGAAGATGTCGTTGTCCTTCGCGCTATTTGCCGTTTCTTTCGTGCTGTTCCTTTTGGACTGATCTTCGTTTCGTGTTTGTAGTGTAATTCTTTCTTCGCACTCTTTCTTTGTCATCGCGCTTATGTTCTTCGCCTTGATATTTGATTATCGTTGTGGCTTCGTGTTTAGGGCTGTCTTATCTGGGGCGAAGTTAAGCTGTGTTTTGTGCGATATTTCGCCCCTACATTTTGAATCTTCTCGCGTTGTTCTTCTGCAAGTGAAATAATGCGAGAATTCTTGGTCAGTCTTTGTGTTGGACCTGTCTTTTCGTTTTCTCTGTCTTACCCGACACACTTCCGCAATTTTCGCGTAACTGCTACACGTGTTGACGGTTTTCTCCTTTTCAAGCGGCACGTCTTTACTGTTTTTCTTCAGATAAATATCTAGGAGAGAGGTAAAAGGTTTTATTTTTCTACCGTCTCCTTCCTCTGTCCATCTTCTTCTTCTTTCAAGTTTTCCTTTTTTCTTTAAAGTTTTCCCAGTTTCCGACTTTGTTTCATGGCGGACCTAAACGAGTCTGCTCCTGCTACCTGCTACTGTTGTTCTTCGTATTTTCTTGATTTTAACATTCCCATACTATACTTATTCCCATACTGACCTTGTAGTGTAAAGCGGAAGCCTGCCAAGAAATGGACCGATGTTCTCAAAGGTTTTCAAACCGCGCTTAAGGAGAAGGGTTTTACCCTTATTGTTCCGGAGGGCACAGCTTTTGTTACTTTCCTGAATGAGGATAGAATTATGGAACAATCACGGAGCGCGGATCGCATGCCCATCGCGCTAGGAAAGTTGAAGGCGGGTCTTTCTTTTCCTCTCTTTAATCCTGAGATTCCACTGTTTTATCAGATCCTCGCAAAGATTGATCGCGCTGCCTATCAGTTGAGTGGGATGCAATTCGCATTATTCTTGAGTTTTCGCGTAGTGCTACGCGTTGGAAAATCCCTTTGTTCAGATAAAGCCGAGCCTTATGACCCTGCAGACTTTACCGTTGACTCATTTTTTCAGCAGTATGTCGTGCATTGCGTTGTCAGAGATGGTTCGCGCTGGGGTGTTCGTCTGAGCATAGCGAAGTTGAAGGATGGCGTGAAGAAGCTCATGGACGACGTGGATCATCATAATAAGACTAACAACTACATTCGCCATTCGAGCGGACCTGACTGGATGAAGCATTATCTTATTGTCGAAGGTCCTCTTTTATGGGGTCTTGATCCGGATGGAAGTCCTAGCGCTGGTCCAGATGAGTCGCTCATAGGACGTGATACATTATATGATGTGCTTTCATATCGTCCCTGGGAGTTCAACATGTCTGATAGGGAGACTGAGGTATGTGCTTTCCTTTTCCTTGACTACAATAAGTGCTCTGGTTAACTTAGGTTTTATTTTGCTTGTTTGTTCTTTCTCTATCTTTTTTTTTTTTTTTTTTTTTTTTTTTTTTTTTTTTTTTGAAAAAGAGGTTTCCCTCATAACATATATTAGAAAGTTTCGTAATCTCCATAACTGTTTTTTTTTTTTTGAAAAACAATTACAGCTTCATTCCAAGTTTGAATGTCAAATAAATTAATAAAGCACCTATTCTAAAGTCTTTCCATATGTGTTGTATTGCATACTTATTACAAAATACTGAGAGTTTTGCTGCCCATATTACATCAATACACATAGCTAAAATGAAATGCTGGGCTATAAAGTTTATTGGAACTTGGATATCTTTGTTTCCTTGTTGTTGCATATTTTTAAATCAACATCGGAAAAATAGTTTCAGAGTTGCTTCTAAACGAGATAGTATCTGTATGTCCACTCAATTTTGTGTCTCATCGGAATGCCGCTTCAACCTCCTTTATCTCTAGTTGTTCCCATGTTGTACAATCTGCAGTGAGTCCTCTGGATTCTCTTATCGTGCATGTGTAATCACATAAAGTTAGCCAAATTCTTTCCTTTGCTGTCGAGTTCCTCATTGATAAGACTATGTTCATCAGAGTCATAGTCGTTGGTTGTTACCATGTTTGCTAAGTAGTTACTTTCAGATTTTCATCATCCATACAATTATAGTAGAGGGAATGCATTATGTTGTAACCTATTTTGATTATATAATTATTGATATACTTTGCTATGTTATAACCTGTTTCTGAGTTTCTCTATCTCATTAAATCATTATTGGGCTTACGTAAATATCTGACGAACTTCACAAAAGAACCAAGAGTCCCTTCACGAAGAATCGTATCCCTTTGGAAGAGTCATATTCCTTGGAAAGAAGGATTCAAAATTAAACTAAAAATATTTTATGAATAGACACAACCCCTTCACAATTGGTTGTACGTAACTCTATTCTATTCGAGATTTTGCAGGTAACTGCTTAGGAGCTCAAGGAATTAAATTTGAAGAGGAGTGTAAAGCTTTGGAATTGGCAGTGGATTGGCTGGAGGAGTTGCAAATAGATAGGACTATTTTTAAGATGGATTGTGACAATGTGATAAAGTCTGTAATAGAGCAGCAGTCGCAGGTCCATTGGTTCAACTCAAGTATAGTTGAAAGAGTTAAATCTAAAAGTAATAGTAGTAGAAAGCTTTGGTTTATTAAGTCTATTTATGGACTTGGTAATAATGTAGCTCACTCTTTAGCTCGTAAGGCAAGAGATGAGGATGCAGATTTCTGTTATATATCAAACTTTCCGGTATTCATTACTAAACTATTCAAGGATGATTATTGCTGCAATGCAGACTAATAAATAAAAATATTCTTTAGTATCAAAGAAAAAAGAAAAAAAAAAAAAAAAAAAAAAAAACTATTCTATTCAAATTTCGAACAGTCTGTCGATGGGTTGACAGAATAAACACGTCTATTCTAGGTAGAAAACAGGCCTCTAATTTATATGCACCACCTCTTGGAACGTGTACCCGGCCATTATTAGTTGGACTATTATTTTTTAGTATAAATGAATTTTATGTATGTTCTTTTGTCGTTACACCTACTGTGATGCCCTTCAAAAAAAAAAAAAAAAAAACTACTGTGAGGATAAAACTACCACTTGACACATGATTAGAGCCGAAACAGCTTAATATACAAAGGGACGGATATCTACAGTAAGATTGGTATTTGGCTTAGGTAGTTAGTTGAAATTATTTTCCCTACCTGCTCTAATCGTTTTACTGGCAAAGCTTCTACTTCCGCTCTGATGGAGTTTTTATGTATCTTTTAATTAATAGCATCAAGCCATCAAAGATCAGACTAACGAAAAGGTCAACAATTTGGGCATGACCACCTTATCATGCGAAACCACGTTGAGCACCGTTATTAACTTCTCAATGTCCGACTGATTCTCTTCTCTCTCTCTTCTCAATAACTAGGCAAAAAAAACCCATCAACTTCTTCTTCTTCCTTTGCTCAAATCTAGTCCTTTAGGGAGTAGATCTAAGCAAAGATTTCTTATTTTAAGTAATATTAGATAATTGATTTGAATTTATGAGATAATTCTTTGTTTTCAATAATTTCTTTGCTATTAGGGCGATTTTTATCTTCGCTATTATAGTCTTTCTTTCTCACGATTTGTTCGTGTTTGGTTTTATTGATAAAAGTGCATTGGCGATTTGGCACGGGCGAATATCAAGTTTTTCTTCATCAAAAAAATAGATCTAGGTCTTTGGGTTAGTCGCTTCACATGAAGAATTTTTGGGTAAATCACTCCTTTGTCATAGGAGCATCTCTTTTCCAAGAAGAAATTCTATCAAAATGGTCAAATTATAATTTCGAGTACCATTTCTTCTCCAATTTCAAAGTACAAGATTTGGGTGCTATCATGGTAAATCGCTCTTTCTCTTCACGATTTATTTGCTATTTGTATCTTACTTTGTATTTATTTCATGTTATGATGTATTTTTTTCTTTAAAACCATCGTGTAAACGTTTCTTATGGAATGAAATACTTATGGTTTGATGATAAAAAAAATAAAAATATTCTCAATGCCACTCATTTCATACTTTTTGCTTTAGCTATTTAGCTTTCAACCAAGACCATAGGGGAATAATTCCAAAATTTCTGGTAATTTTTTTTTTTGAAGCAATTTATGATAACCGCCTAACCCGTAATATTGATTTCCTTAAATTAAACTCCCTTTGTCCTAGTACTTGCCAAAATAGGGTTCTGTAAAATTCTAAAGAATTCAAATTACTTTCACATAAACCATCAATTTTCTAAATTATTTGCTTAATATACTAGTTTTCACATCTTAGTTTTTATTTATTTCTTAATAATTAGAAATTCTTAGTGGAAAATATAGAAATTTTTGGTACACTTTTCCTAAAAAAACTCTATTTTGGTAAGTTAACTAATTTAAACGAGTGAACCTTCCTATTCCAAAAATAAAAATAAAAATGAGTGAACAATAAAAAGCCCTTGAACACTTACGTAAGATCATATAGAGATATAGAATATGATTAGGTTTTGTCTGGGCAGGTGTAGTATAATCAATTATTCGACGCAAAAAACTCTATATTGATAGTATAATCAATTATTCGAGTTGGTTATTCTCTTGTGATATCATGGCAAAAGCACACCTAAGCTTGGATCTACGAATGTAATAATTGTTTATTCGGGTTGACTATTTTTATGAGATCATGGCTAAATTCTCTGGCTCCATAACCGATCATTATCAACAAGTTTAGAGATAGAATGGAAAATATTTTGTTCAATCAGTAGTGTACAAGTTTTGATCTTTTTTTCCCCCCTCTTAAATCATTCTTTCAAGTTTTAAATTATTAGCTCAATGACTCAATCTTGATTTTTTGGGTATTTGTTTTTTAGATATTTTTGAGGTCTCTGTTAATGGCGGGAACTCTGTAGTTATTAAGATCTTAACTTTTTAATGTTTGTACTTGTAAATCGATGTTTTATTCCATTTTAAGATGGACGCATTCTTTTAATTCATTCATCAAATCAGTGATTCAATTTGGATTGTGAGGGGAATTTTGAGTTTAGAGTAATGGACACAGCAAATTCAGTTCCACCATTGGATTTAGAACCGAAGATTGATCAACCCATGGAAGAAGAAGCTGGACAGCTCGAGAATATGTACGGAGAAAAGGTATGATTTCACACCATTTTCTTCTCTTTGTTGTTCTTTGTTAACCAATGTAGATTTCTATTTGTTCATTTGTGGTTAAGTCCTTTTTTCTTTTCTTTTTGCCAAGCCAAAGTAATTATATTTATTTACAACTCAAAGATTACAAAAAATTCAAAGCTTTACAGCTTGACAGCTAAGAGTGAACCAAAAATGAAAGCAACTTGATAGAATCAGACCTTAAAGCAATGCAACTTCATAGGGTCTTTTTCTATTGATCAGTAGACTAGAATTTATAAGCCGGTTTTTAAGGTCAGCTAGGCGCGTGAAATTTAACACACACAAGCTAGTTGTAGACTAAGAATTGGGGCTCTAAAACTTGGGCTTAGTTTGTTTTTGCTTTTTTTTAATGTTCCTGCAGAAATTTTCATCACTATTAGTATTGAGACTAGCATTTCAGAGTCTTGGAGTGGTCTATGGAGATTTGGGCACATCTCCTTTGTATGTCTTCTATAATACATTTCCTGAAGGAATCAAGGATCCTGAGGATGTCGTTGGAGCATTATCGTTGATCATATATTCACTTACTCTTATTCCACTCATCAAGTACGTATTTGTTGTATTAAAGGCGAACGACAATGGTCAAGGTAAATTATATGATCAATGCCAAGTACAAACTGTAGTATATCCATGTGTATGTTTTTCCGAAGGAGTCTGGGTTGAGAGTTTCAAAGATTACGTGAATCTGCATGTGACGATATCCATTTAACTATGGTGCAGGTGGAACGTTCGCTCTTTGTTCACTACTATATCGACATGCAAAAGTGAATATTATTCCGAACCAACACCCGACAGATGAGCAGTTAACAACGTACAATCGGCAGACATTCCATGAAAAATCTTTTGCAGCTAAGACCAAGAGATGGTTGGAAGCGACAAAAATAAGAAAAAATTTACTGTTGACTATTGTCCTTATTGGGACGTGCATGGTTATTGGAGACGGGATCTTAACTCCAGCTATATCAGGTCTGATTCTCATTCTTCTTTTCACCATTTAACCGGGTTGGAAGTAACATATTTGTGTGTTTGTTATGATGCCCAGTTATAGTCATAGTATTATGTCATTATAACCATGTCAATGGATCCTTCCCCTAGTATTGTTACTACTTTCTTAGCTTCCCTTGTGTCAGCAAGTACATTTTTTGTTCGATAAATCTCTTCAGCGCAATTACTTAGTCAGCCGTATGGCCAGCTTTCTTTGGAAACTTTTTAAGAGAAAAATGCAAAAAGATTCTTCATAATAAAACTACTATTTTTTTTTTCAGTTCTTTCGGCTGTTGGAGGGATAGGGGTAGATCACCCACATATGAGCGGAGGTACTTTTCTATCCTGATACATGATTTCTATGAAGGGAAATTTATATTCCCTCTGATTTACTGTTTTCTTCTATGCAGATGTAGTGGTGGTTGTTTCGGCTGTCATATTAGTCGGTTTGTTCAGCATGCAGCATTATGGAACAGATAGAGTTGGATGGCTCTTTGCTCCAATTGTTCTTCTTTGGTTTCTTTTAATTGGAGGCATTGGCGCTTTCAATATATGGAAATATGATAGCTCAGTTCTAAGAGCGTTCTCTCCAATTTATATTTATAGATATTTCAAACGAGGAGGTTGGAGTACCCTTGGAGGAATCATGCTTAGCATTACTGGCAAGCAATCTTAACTGTTCTTCGCATTTTTGGACATTTGTTATAGGTAAAACCCACAGGATTCTGATTACAATGAAATTCTTGCAGGGACAGAAGCTCTATTTGCTGACCTAGCGCATTTCCCTTTATCGGCTGTTCGACTAGCTTTCACGATGATCGTGTTCCCTTGCCTTTTGTTGGCTTATATCGGACAGGCTGCTTACATAGTCCAAAATCAGGATCATGTGATTGATGCATTCTACCGTTCTATACCAGGTCTCTTCCGAACTCCTGTAACTGAAATTTAGCAAGCAGTTACCTGCAGCAAGTAAAGTTCTTATCTAATTAACCTCTGATTGGTAATTTTCAGAAAGCATATACTGGCCAGTGTTTATTATCGCAACAGGATCGGCTATTATTGCAAGTCAGGCCACCATCTCTGCAGCTTTTTCAATAATCAAGCAGGCTCTTGCCCTTGGTTGTTTCCCAAGGGTGAAAGTTGTTCATACATCAAAAATAATCCTTGGGCAGATATACATACCCGATATTAATTGGATTTTTATGCTTATGTGCATTGCTGTTACTATAGGCTTTAGAAACCAAAGCCAGATCGGAAATGCTTATGGTGAGTTTATATTTTGCCATTTTTCAATGCATTTTTCCATTCCATTTCTTATTTATTGAGGGGCGTCCTTCATGTCGCAATCAGAGATTTCAGTTTTCAGCATATGATTAATATTTCGGTTTTGCTACCAACAGGAACAGCAGTCGTGACAGTTATGCTTGTAACGACATTTCTTACCATACTGGTAATGTTACTGGTATGGCAGACTCACTGGATTCAGGTTGTGACCTTTGCCGTCTTATCATTAATAGTTGAATGCAATTTTTTCTCAGCAGTAATTTTAAAGGTAGACAAAGGCGGTTGGGCTCCTCTTGCCATAGCTGTAGTTTTTTTTATCATCATGTACGTGTGGCATTATGGAAGATCAAAGCGATACGAAGTTGAGTTGCACAGTAAAGTATCAATGTCTTTGATTCTCAGTTTGGGACCGAGCCTAGGTGTAGTACGAGTCCCAGGTATTGGACTAGTATATACTGAATTACCAAGTGGAGTTCCTCACATCTTCTCTCACTTGATCACAAATCTCCCAGCTATTCACTCAGTTGTAATTTTTGTTTGTGTCAAGTATCTCCCCGTCTACTCTGTACCCCAAGAAGAACGATTCCTTGTAAAGCGAATTGGACCAAAAGAGTTCCACATGTTCCGATGCGTAGCCAGGTATGGTTATATGGATATCCGCAAGAAAGACGATGATTTTGAGAAACATCTCTTTGAAAACCTTTTCTTGTTTGTTAGACTTGAATCTATGATGGAAGTATGTTCAGATTCAGAGGAGTACAATTTATATGGACAACAAACAGTGAGGTCAGGAGATTCACAGTTAATCGATAATAGAACCATGACAATATCTCTGAATGTGGACACTACTGTAGCTTCATCAGGAGATGACAATGGCATTATACCTGCAAAATCTTCAGACCCAGACCCAATAGCCGGAAACAATTTCTTCAGTTTAGCAGGGCAGACAAGTCATGAAACGGAGTTGGATGAGCTGGACTACTTAAGAAGCTGTAGGGATGCAGGGGTAGTACACATACTTGGGAAGACGATATTAAGAGCAGGAAGAGATGCGAAGTTCATTAAGAAGATATCTATCGATTATATTTATGCTTTCCTAAAGAGGGTAAGCAGAGATAATAGTGTAAGTGAAAATTTTCATGTACCTCATGAGAGATTGTTGAGTGTCGGACAGACATTCCTCGTATGATAAAAGTAGAGCTTGATTCATGAGAGATTATTCAATGTTTCAAACTCATAAGCTGCATCATAACTTGGGTTTTCCTTTAATTTTGTTAATTAAGTTGGTCTGCTACCCTTCTGCGCTGCTTCCCAGCCGGGTACTAAGATTGTATACCACAGCTGATAAAGTGTAATTTTCAACTAAACCGAACAAACCGTTTACTAGTCCTACGATACAGTAAAAATAATCCTTCTCTGATTAAGTGTGCATTTTCGCTGTTGGTTTATCTTTGCTTTCAACCGATAATTAAAACTCAAAAAGCATTCCAGCTTATAGCTTCGTTTTATGTGTCTCGTCTTAAATCTTAATCAGTTTAAGTACCAAAAATAGACATGGTCGTTTTTTAGAACGACTAAGGTGCAATTCTATTAACATGGATCTTCACTGATAAAGGATTCCCAACGTGTCCTACGCACTTGAACCTCATAATATGATTTTTATTTACATAAGATCGTTGTGGCGGTGATGGTCAAGTTCAAGGTTTGGCAGCTTTGGCTCTACTTCTAATTTTCGTTTTGTAACTGTTTGTACCGTGATAAAACTGCCACATATCGGGCAAGAATGTTGTTTGGACCTTGGACCACCATTCAGCTGTCATACGAGTATGTAATCCATTCAACCAACACAACCTGCCAGTCAACCATGAAGTCAATTACTGGTCAACAGTCAAAGTCAACGACCGATCAAAGTCAATATTTAGTCAATGGTCAAAGTCAACAACCGGTCAATTGTCGAAGCCATGTTGCAAGTCGCGCTTCTAGCTAGTTTCCAACCAAGTTGCCGGTTGCGCTTCTAGCAGTTTCCAACCGAATTGCAAGTCGCGTTTCTAGTTAGTTTACAACCATGTTGTCAGTAGTGCTGTCAACCAATTTCCAGCCAAGTTGCCGGCCGCAGTGCCAACCAGTTGCCAGCCGCGCTGCCAACTAGTTTTCCGCCATGATTCCAGTTGTGCTGTCAACTAGCTTCCATCCATGTCGCCAGCCATCAAGTTTCCAGACATGTTTCCGGTCAAGGCAGTCTGCCAGCAAAGATCGATAGTCGCAGTCAACAGTAAAAGTCGGCCCTTCTAGTCAAAGTCAAGGTCATTGGTCAAACCCGTTAGCCCGTGTCACTTTGACTCGTTTCCACCGATCCAGTGCAAAAACCCTGGAACAAGATTCTGGATGATTTGATTACCAAGTTGCTGGAAGGAATTTCTGGAATATTCCAGGTAACTTGATGGCCAAGTTACTTCCATATGAAGTTTATCTCGAAATTAGGGTTTAACCTATATATTCAACTGTATAAATAGAGGAGAATCTTAACCCTAAAAGGACACGCCCTGATACGCGAAAATACACCAACAAACCTTTAAAGGGATCAGAAATCATTGTAATCAATAGATTAATAAAATACCTCTCCCTTACGAGGATTCTTCCGTGGATGTTGGCAACACCTTGCCGAACCACGTTAAATTCACGTCTTTATTATTTTATGTTTGTTTTGTGCTATTAACCCTAATTTTACATCATCATCACCCATCAATCGTGTTTGGTGCCAGGAAATATTTCTGGGCACAAAAATAACCCATGAGATGAAATGAAGTTTTTAACCTAGAAAATCTGGAGGAAAAAAATGAATTTAAGTTCTACATTGATCATACATAGAAAATCTGGCCGACATTCAACAGACTCTCATGAGGTACATGGAATATTACACTATTCTCTCTGCATACCCTCTTTAGGAAAGCATAAACGTAATCGATCGATATCTTCTTAATGAATTCTGAATCTCTTCTTGCTCTTATTACCGTATTCCCAAGTATATGTACTACGCCTGCATCCCTACATCTTTTTAAGTACTCCATCTCATCCAACTCCGTCTGATGACTTGGTTGCCCTGCTGAACTGAAGAAGTTGTTTGGGGCACTTAGTGCAGAAGATTTTGCAGGTATAATGCCGTCGTCGTCGTCTCCTGATGAAGTTACAGTACTGTCCACCTTTAGAGATATTGTCATGTTTCTATTATTGGTTAACTGTGAATCTCCTGACCCGACTGTTTGCTGTCCATATGAACTGTACTCCTCTGAATCTGAACATCCTTCCATCATATATTCAAGTCTAACAAACAAGAAAAGGTTTTCAAAGAGCTTTTCCTCAAAATCGTCGTCTTTCCTGTGGAGATCCTTATAACCGTACCTGGCCACGCATCTGAACATGTGGAATTCTTTGGGTCCAATTCGCTTTACAAGGAACCGTTCTTCTTGAGGTACAGTGTAGACAGGAAGATACTTCACGCAGACAAGAATTACAACTGAGTGAATTGCAGGGAGATTTGTGATCAAATGAGAGAAGATGTGAGGAACTCCACTTGCTAATTCAGTATATACTAGTCCAATACCTGGGACTCGTACTAAACCAAGGTTTGGTCCCAAACCGAGTATCCAAGCCATTGATACTTTGCTATGCAACTCAACTTCGTAACGCTTTGCTCTTCCATAATGCCACACGTACATGATGATAAAAAAGACTACAGCTATCACAAGAGGAACCCAACCACCCTGATCTACCTTTAAAAGTACTGCTGAGAAAAAAGTGCATTCCACGATTAATGATAAGACAGTGAAGACCACAACCAGAATCCAGTGACTCCGCCATTCCAGTAACATTATCAGTATCATAAGAAATGTCGTTACAAGCATAACGGTCACAACTGCTGTACCTGTTGGTAGCCAAAACAAAACACTAATCATATGCTAAACGCTGAAACCTCTGATTCCCACATGAAGGACGTATACCTCTCGATAAGCAGGAGAACGAATGGAAAAAAAAATATATAAGGAACAAAAGGCAAAATATGAACTCACCATAAGCATTTCCGATCTGGCTTTGGTTTCTAAATCCTACAGTAACAGCAATACACATAAGCATAAGAATCCAATTAATATCGGGTATGTATATCTGCCCGAGGATTATCTTTGATGTATGAACAACTTTCACCCTTGGGAAACAACCAAGTGCAAGAGCCTGCTTGATTATTGAAAAAGCCGCAGATATAGTGGCCTGACTTGCAACAATAGCTGCTCCGGTTGCAATAATGAACACTGGCCAGTATATGCTTTCTGAACGTTGCAAATCAGAGGTTAATCAGATGGGAATTTAACTTGGTGCAGGTAATTGCTTACAAAATTTCAAAGACAGGAATTCGGGAGAGACCTGGTATAGAACGGTAAAATGCATCAATCACATGATCCTGATTTTTGATGATGTATGCAGCCTGTCCGATATAAGCCAATAAAAGGCAAGGGAACACGAGCACCGTGAAAGCTAGTTGAACTGCCGATACAGGAAAATGGGCTATGTCTGCAAACAGAGTTTCCGTCCCTGCAAGGATTATGTCGACTCGTCAGTATCCTACGGGTTTTTAACTATAAGAAATATCCAAATATGTGAAGAATAGTTAGGTTGCAGGCTGCTTACCGGTGATGCTAAGCATGATTCCTCCGAGGGTTCTCCAACTTCCTCGTTGGAAATATCTATAAATATAAAATGGGGAGAAGGCTTTTAGAACTGAGCTGTCATATTTCCATATATTGAAAGCGCCAATGCCTCCAATTAAAAGAAACCAAAGAAGGACAATTGGAGCAAAGAGCCATCCAACTCTATCCGTTCCATAATGTTGCATGCTGAACAAACCAACTAATATGATAGTCGAAACAACTAGCACTACATCTGCACAGAAGAAAACCAAGAGTATTACCCATCTATATGAAGAAAACAGTGGATCAAGGGGAATAGAAATTGCTCATCGCAAAATCATGCATAGTCTTAGTATCAGGCTAGAAAGGTACCGCCGCTCATCTTCGGGTGATCTACCTTGATCCCTCCAACAGCCGAAAGAACTGAAAAGCAATTGGGGAAAAGAGATTTTAATCAAAATGTATTACTAACTTGGCATGAGACCAAACAAACGAGACGGTTAATTTGCTAAAGCAAGAACCGGAACCAAACCTGATATGGCTGGAGTTAAGATCCCGTCTCCAATAACCATGCACGTTCCGACAAGGACAAGAATTAGCAGTAAATTTTTCCTTAATGCTGTCGCTTCCAACCATCTCTTGGTCTTTGCTGCAAAAGATTTCTCATGGAATATATGACGACTATACGTTGTTAACTGCTCATCTGTCGGGTGATGGTTTGGAATCGTATTCACTTTTGCATGTCGACATAGTATTGAATAAAGAGCCAACGTCCCACCTGCAACATAGTAAGATAACCATATTCACACATACATATTCGCGTAATCTTTGACCCTCTCAACTCAGACTCTTCCATAAAACAACAACCAGAGGGCGGGATAAACTACAGTTTGTAGTTGATATATGTTCATATTTACCTTGACCATTGTCGTTCGCCCTTAACACAAGAAAGACATACTTGATGAGTGGAATAAGAGTAAGCGAATATATAATCAACGATAATGCTCCAACAACATCCTCTGGATCCTTGATTCCTTCAGGAAATGTATTGTAGAAGACATACAAAGGAGATGTGCCCAAATCTCCATAGACCACTCCAAGACTCTGGAATGCTAGTCTCAATACTAATAGTGATGAAAATTTCTGCACAAACATACTAAAAACACTAAGCCCGGGATTTAAACCCCCTATTATGGATCCTCAACAGACAACGACCCTATCATATATATGAACTAAAATGGACAAAATTTGGTGTAATTAGACTAGTAATTGCATTTAAAGAGTCCACAAATGATCAAATTGAATCTACAACAAAGATAAGAGATTAAAAAGGGTGAAATCTGACCTTTTCTCTGTTCATATTCTTGATCCTTCCAGCTTCTTCTTCCATGGGTTGATCAAGTTTCTGGTGTAAATCCCACATACTATCTCTATTCTCGGTACTCTGTACATCAATTGGTGGGACTGAATTTGTTGTCTCCATCACTCCAAACTAAAAATTCCTTCAAAATCCTAAACTCCAAAATTGAATCACTTATTTGATGGATGAGTTGGAAGAATGGGTTCAGCTTAAAATGAAAAAAAAAAAAAAAAAAAAAAAGATATCAATTTTCATATACAAACACTAAAATCTTGATAAATGATACAGTGATTCCCGCCATTATATTAACACAGACCTCAAAAACTCTAAAAAATGAATATCCAAAAGATCAAGATTAAGATGATTTACGACTTGAAAGAGTAATTTAGAGAAAAGAAAATCAAAATTTTGTACTACTAGTAATTGAACAACATCTTTTCTCATATGTCTCTCTAAATGATCAAAATCATACACTATTATTGGATTAAAAGATACATAAGAATTCTAACTTTTTTCTGATGCTGCTTTCATTGAAAGTTAGTCAGTCGCTCTTCTTCCGTTGTTATTTCAGGAGATTATGATTATAGTTTCATTTTCTTAATTTCTTTTTCTATTTCATTAATTAATTCAAACTTTTTTCTGATGCTGCATATGCATATACATATACGGGTTGAAATCTTTCTTTTAACTTTTAATAATAGAAGGTAAAGATGTATTTTAGACGTGTGCATATTGAAAGACCAATCAAAACAAAGAATTTACTTAAAAACTTCTAAGAAGAATTTTCAGATGAAGACGCTCTGGGCAAGCTTTTAGATATAATTTTTTGGCTTTCGGATGAAAATAACTTGGTCAACCCTATACCAGCAACTAACCCTAAAGAGAAGACATTGATGTTGTGGTAGGTTGACAAAATGAGCATAATATTCCTCCTTTACATGCAGTGGCGGAGCCAGGATTTTAGAAAGGGGGGCCAAAAATAAAATTCACGACGGAGTTATATTACTGCTAGTCTAGTATGGTAGAGAATTGGAGTAGCTGGATACTTAGCAAGCACCGTTCTATTACGTCCCATTTGTAAATATGCCCGACGGACTTCATCATGTTTGTTAACCCGGTGCTGCGTGATTGAAATACATTATCCAGGGTGGCGTTCCAATGAAGCATTATCGACAACTTCAGGTAGATTTTGAGCAACCATTGCTTCAAAATTGACAACTGGAACTTCTTGGTTTCCAGATTTCCAGATGTGGTCTATCCATATAAAGACACAAATACGTTCCCAGTGCTACAAGTCCATATTTATCACTACGCTGAAGGTTCTGCATACAAGGAGGGGCAGTTACCAGTCGAAACTTCTCATCAGCCAAGTCAAATGCCACAACATTTTTGGATGAAGTCCATAAAATAGCATCATTTACATAGGTGCCCACACCCCCGAACATCGTCTCCACTCGATAGGAAACTGTACATACCTCCCTCCATCCACAACCACTTCCAAGTGTGTGTACACTTCGACATTTCCTTGCGCGTATTTGACCTGATGGATTCCAACAACCTTGTATTCAATTGTTGGCCGAACATACCCATATCCACATGCTGTACTGCCATACATGTCAACCTCTCCTCCAACTATACGAAGAAGTTCAAGGTCGATGTCTTTTTTCTTCACGACTAGTTCAGGAAAATAAATTGAGATGGGAGTGGAATATTACTTAATATGCATTCAATTTCAGATAAAGTGTTAAACTCACCTCCCTATTCTTCTCTGGTTTTACTTTTAGTTCAACTTCTTCCTTTACTCTCGGTAGACTCGGTGGACTAACTTGCCAGACGTGGTGGACTAACTTGCTAAAAATCATTTTTGCTAACGGTAATTAATTAACTAAGAGATGTTTTGGCAGAAAAAGGGGGGCTACAGCCGGGGTTAGTCAACCCTTGGCTCCGCCCCGTCTACACGTCTGATCTAGGTAGGAGTGCAGGCCTGGAATACCACCACCACTTCGAAAAATTGGAATATATATGAACATGTATATGGCCGTTGGTTTAGACTTTTATTGTTTAGTTTAGTACTTTTATTGTTTAGTGCACCTTGCTAAATGTTTATGTTTTCTTGTCCTTGCACCTAACGGCAATTTCAATATAACTTGCTTCTTGTACATAGATTTAAATTGGATGGAATGCCTTCTGCCCTTGTTCTTCTTCTATCTTACTTACACTTAAAAAATCTGCTTCTTAGTAATAGTAATGGAGTTTCATATATCACGTACCAGCATCAAATTAGTGACTCGTGGATTGGCGTAGGCTTTACCATGTCGAACGGTGTCAAAAACCTCCATCAACCTCTCAATGTCTCTCATTTCCCACTTCAATTTTATTTTACGACTTTTTCTTGGTTTTGGAACCGTTAAACTAGGCTGAGCCGCTGAGGTACTAGTTTTACTGTATATAATCAATAATTTAAATTAATGAGTTTTAACCTTAAACACTTAACGAAGATTACGTAGAATATTGCTAGTTTTGTCTGGACCGGTGTTACCATACCTAAGCTTGGATGTATGGCTGTAATAATTGTTTATTCGTCATTGATATTATTAATTAATATTGATACAATTAATTATTTGAGTTGATATGAGATCATGGCTAAATTCTCTGGTTCCATAATTGAAAATTCTATCACTATATACTTTATTAACAAAATTATTACTAGTTTTTGTACAACGAAAACGAAAATGAATAATAAACCGCAAAATTATATCATATTCGAATAAAACTAATAATAGACTGAGAAGGCCATTATTAATGGTGGGTGACCGTGGACCTAATTTACGTGGGTCTCACTAACTTATCAGTACAGTACTAACTAACCATTTAGCTGATTTTAATATATGTGACCTTTCAAGAAAGGAAACCCGACCTTACTCGGTGCCGGCATCATTTCTCCGGGTACGTAACAGCACCCTCTAAAACGTACATTTTGGAATTGTTAATCCATTTCCGCAGTGGCGTACCTATGAGAGGGATAACTAAGGCTTTAGCCTTGGTCTCCTACCGGTCCACAAGCCTAATTTTTCCATTTTATCTAAATTTTAGGTTGACCATGTGTATTAGCCAGGCTCTGAAGAAAATAATCATTTTTTTTGGGTCTGTCCCTACATTTCGGGATCATAGAGATTTTACACGAAAATTATGTATAAGGCTTATTCCTATTGTCAGTTAAGATTCAAGATTCAAAGTCTGACACGTCATCTGAATCAATGACCAAGTTCTACCGTGATTCAAAATTGAATCAAGGATAATGTCAAGCCATTTTGTGTCGAAAGTTTAGAGTCGTTAGATTTTAAAATTTATAGAAAATCTGATGGCTGAGATATGAAGCGCCAAATGGTTTGGCACAGATAACATAACCATTGTATATTAATTATTTCTAATAAAAAATATGATGGCCGAGATGAAAAACGTCTAATTGTTTGGCACCGACGTAAATTGTCCAGCGCCAAATGGTTCCAAATTGCATTCAATAAAATGCTTGAACAAAAAATATGGAAGTGGGGCATTTCGCCACACTTTTGACACGGAAACTTGTGAATCTCGAGTGTTGGAGGCCTATAACACTACTTAAAAAGGTGATTGAAAATTAGTGACGAGGAGGGGGAGAGCTTGGCAATTTATGAGTTGTCTTATGAGCTAAAGAAAATAACTATCATCGTATTTATCTGGCAACTGAGTTCAAAAGCTTAGCATAGGACGCCTTAGGAGGATCATAACACACTAGAAGAAGTTCTGGTAGTTTCCGATAGTCTCCTACATTGGAAAACTAGCTAAATGATGCTTGATCCACAAATTTAGAAATGTTGAAGGTTAAACCAAGATATAGTTGGTGGAAGCAGATTCGTGATGTTGACGCGGTATTGTGGAAGCAACTAGGTGGAGTTGATGCTGTCTGAGTAAAGCAATTAGTAGAAGCAACCAACATGAGTTGGTGCCGTATATGGAAGCAACCAGTACAAGTTGATACGAGTTATAGTGAGCGTGTAATAAACTTGAGAAACAAGTTTACAAGTATTAGAGTTTGGTTACGAATAGAATCTACGCATAGAGTTTAGAATATTCTAGAAGTGTCTTTGTTTTAGAGTTTGATTTGTTAGGAAAGCTCTTTGCTTGAGAGTCAGGTTTTTTAAACATAAATATAGGCTGCTGAGCCATGAGTTTCATAATATCAATAGTAGAGAGAATTATTTTGAGTATTCGTGTGTTTCATTATGTCTTTGATATCAGATTTTCTACATCTAATATCAGAGCATTGGTATCAGATTCTAGGGTTGTGGGTATGAGCTGTTGAGAATAAGAAGATGGCAACAAGTTTAATTTTAATCAAGGTGCCGGTATTTGAAGGTTAAAACTTTGAACACTGGAGGTTACAAATGGAGAATATTTTTATATATCAAGAAATATGGGATGTTGTTAATACAGGTTATGCCGAACCAGCAGAAGGAGATGTACTTACAGAAGCTTAACAAACTGTATTAACAGCAAACAAGAAAAGTAATTCTAAAGCTACTTATATTCTTCATCAAGGTATTCATGAATCTCTCATGGATAGATTTATTTATATCAAGGAAGATAAAAGAGCATGGGATGGTTTGATAAATTATTACAAAGGATCTGACAAGGTCAAGTAGGTGAGATTACAGACTTTGAAGCGCAAGTATGAACTTTTACAGATGGAATCAACAGAGACAATATCAGAGTTCTTCTCAAAGACATTAAATCTTGTTAATGGGATAAAAGTTAATGGTGATACCATAGAAGATTCTACAATTGTAGAGAAGATTTTAAGAAGTTTACCTGAGAAGTTTGAATCCAAAGTAACCGCTATAGAAGGATGCAATACTTCTGCAATTATGACTCTTAATCAGTTATTAGATTCATTACAGGCTTATGAACAGAGATTACTTGAAAAGACAGCTGCTGCAAAATAAGTTGAAGAAGCACTACAAAGTCAAGTTAGATGGACTAACAATCAAGGAAGTTCTAACACAGGAGGAAGACCAAATAATGGAGGATATTAGGGAAGATATAACACTGGAGGAAGATCAAATAATGGAGGTTATCAGGGAAGAAGGCAAGTTGATAGAGCAAAGCTTCAGTGTTACAACTATGGATATTTTGGACACTTTGCTACTGAGTGTTCAAAACCTAGAAAGACAACTAAAAATAACTATAAAGCAAACTTCAAAGAAAATATAGCTGAAAGTCAAGAAGTATAAAAGAAAGCTAAAAACATGTTACTTGCATGTCATACAGCAGAAGAACAACCTCATCTTAAGTGGTACTTAGATACAGGTTGTAGTAATCATATGTATGGTAGAAAAGCTTTATTTGACAATCTTGATGAGTATGTACGTTCAACAGTGAAGTTTGGTAATAGTTCTACAATTCCAGTTATGGAGAAAGGAAGAACATGAATTGTTCTTAAGAATGGTTCAAAGGCATACATCATGGATGTATTTTATGTATTAGGTTTACATCAAAACTTACTGAGCATGGGACAATTATCAGAAAGAGGATATTCTATGAACATCTACTATGGTGTTTGCTTTATTAGAGATAGAAGAAGAAGAGTGATAGCAAAAGTACAGATGACCAAAAATAGATTATTTCCTCTAAATATTCAGCATCAAAAGGAATTTTTTTATAGTACTCATGTGCATACAGACAGTTGGTTATGGCATAAGAGAATGGGTCATGTACACTTTAATAGTTTACAAGTTTTATCTAAGAAGGAGATGGTGTCAGGTCTGCCAATTATAGAGCTTCCAGAGTCAAGGTATGAGAATTGTATCTTTTGCAACTAACACAGAGATCCATTCCCAGTGAATAAAGCTAGAAGAGCTGAACAACAGTTGGAGATTATATACAGTGACTTGTGTGGTCCTATTGAAGTTACATCACATGGAGGTAATAACTATTTAATAATTTTCATTGATGATTTTAGTGGAAAGGCATGGGTGTATCTACTTAGACAAAAAAGTGATGCTTTTCATGCTTTTAGGAGTTTTAAAGCATATGCTAATAAACAAATTGATAAGAGCATCAAGATATTAAGAACTGATAGAGGAACAGAGTATACTGTTGTTGATATATAGTTTCATGGAAGAACATGGTATTCTACATCAGTTAACAGCTAGATATACACCACAACAGAATGGTGTTGCTGAGAGAAAGAACAGAACTATGATGGAGATGGTACGTACTAATAAGAAGAGATAAACATCCACCAAAGAATTTTTGGGGTTATGCTGTTGATTGTGCAGTATATTTACTTAATAGATGTCCTACAAACAGTTTGAATAACAAGACGCTAGAAGAAGCTTGGAGTGGTATAAGACCAAGTGTAAGACATCTGAGAGTTTTTTGGTGCATTGCATATGCACATGTACCTAAAGAACTTAGGAAGAAGTTGGATGATAAAAGTGAGAATTGTATTTTTGTTGTTATAGTTCAGTAACCAAAGGATATAAACTGTTCAATCCAGAAACAGGAAGATTAATTACAACTAGAGATGTAATTTTTGATGAAGATTCTCATTTGGATTGGAATGCTACTTCTACAAAAGAAACTGTCAGAACAGTACCAGTTACAGTTGAAGAACAAGTAAACACTCAAGATGATGTTGTAGAACATCAGGAAGAAGCAAGAACTGAAGAGGCAAGAACTGATGCAGCACCACAACAAGAAAGTGCAAGACCAAGAAGAAATTATGTCATACCAGCACGTATGAATGATTATATATTATCAAGAGATGATGATAATACTGATGAAGATGTTTTAAACTTTACACTCTTTGGAGATTGTGATCCCGTAGCTTATGAAAAAGCTTCAAAAAATGAAGTATGGGTACAAGCTATGGAAGCTGAAATAAACTCAAAAGAGAAAAAAAAATACATGGGAGCTTACTGAACTTCCACAAGGTAAGAAAGAAATAGGTGTTAAGTGGGTTGACAAGACAAAATACAAATCAGATGGTGAATTAGATAGATTAAAAGCAAGATTAGTTGCTAAAGGATATAGACATAAAGAAAGAATATATTACTTTGAAGTGTTTGCACTAGTTGCAAGACTTGATACAGCACGTATGATTATTGTTTTAGCTGCTCAGAAGTATTGGAAGATTTTCAGATGGATGTGAAGAGTGCATACTTGAATGGTGTACTAGAAGAAGAAGTTTATGTTGAACAACCAGCAGGTTATGTTATGGTGGGGAAGGAGAATCAAGTATACAAGATAAATAAAGCTTTGTATGGTTTAAAACAAGCACCACGTGCATGGTATACAAGAATAGATTCATATTTAATTGAGAAGGGTTTTACAAGATGTCCATATGAGCATACATTGTATTTGAAAGATGATCCTCTTGGCAATCATATTATAGTTTGTTTATATGTGGATGATCTTATATTTACTGGTAATAGCTCAGAGATGATCAATGAATTCATGGAGGATATGCACTACACCAAATCGATGACTTAGGGACATTTATAAGTGTTGTTTTGATTTTTTGAGACACATATAAGTGTCTCAAATCGTGCGTCCGGAATGCTTTGAGTCATTTTAGGAGACACTTTTAAAGTGTCGCTTAATTAATTTAAGAGACGCTTATATGTGTCTCGTAAATTAATTACCGACATTTAAGTATGGCTATTTAAAGCGACATATATATTAATTCAGAGACGCTTATATGAGTCTATTACATTTTTTTTCTAAAAAGGAACACCATTTTCTTTGCAATTTGAGAATTTCCAAATTCAAAATTTCCAGCACCCGCACAATTGACTTCCTACCCCTGAATACAGATATCTAGCCATCCCATTCTCAGTCAAATATGAAACCACAATTCAATAAATTATCAAATATGAAACCAACTCAATCAATTAAACAATCCCAGTCGTAATCAGAATCACAATATAAGATGGTTGAATGAAAATTACAACAAAAATCATCCATCTGTACAACTCCAACCACAATTTGGCATCAAGGTTGAGCTCAAAGCACAAATAATATCTTGGCATCTACTTGCAGGAGAAAAAATACATGCATGCCTGATTGCAAATTATAACTGTACGTGGACCAGATTCAATTTGCTAAAGCCAATGTGTCTGCAATAAAGTTATAAATTGTAAGGCTAACCCCTATGGGCTAGATTGAGTTGCTAGATTGGCCAAAAAGTGTTGCAAATCAAAAAAAAGTGGTCTAAAAGTTAACTCTACTTCTCTCTCCTAGCAAGTGCTCGCAGTTCAACTAGCAGCGAGATTGAAACGCTGAATCATTCAGCGCTGAAAAAGTGACTTTAGCTAACAAAAATCACACGGATCACAAAAATCACAAAATTTGATCTAACGGCTGAAATTTAAAGCGCTGAACCAAACAGCGCTGGGAAGTGGTCCCAGCTGACGTGGACTGCTAATCTAGCTGCTAGATTAGCACTCCCATAGGACTTAGGAGGTTGCCATAACTGACGTGGACTGCTAGATTAGAAGACCATAGGAGTTAGCCTAAGTCAAATTGTGGAGGATAAAAATCCCCAAGTCTGCTTGATAAAAAACTCAAGTCACCATTGTAGTTGGATATATAATCTTCCTAGCTTTTAAAACAGAATTTTCAGCTCATGCAGTGACACCTCATTTGATGTATACATGTTTAAAGTAACTGAAAAATTGCAGTGACACCCCATTTTATGCAATGACTTCATAAATTTATAAGCAAGAGTCCTAATTGAGCTGATATTGAGTTCAGATTCCATACCTTAGACTCCAAGGCTTCTATGAACGCCTGAACATATATACTCCAAGATCTAAAGACCTGATTCAAGCAAAATGGGTTTCATTAAAAAATACTTGCTTATGTACAAATAAAGGCATGAAACTTTAATAGCGGTTCTGATCAAACAAACAAAAAAAAAGCTTTAACAGCGGTATTTGTGTATTACATTTGAAGCATGTGATCGAGAAATAATAACTAGCAACAGCTCATGAATATTTGATAGAGGTATTCATGTAATTACATTCGAAGCAAGCAGTTTAATTAGAATGGCTAGTTCGATAAACACAAGATCACGTCTAAGGGCCAAACAAGTAAGGGACAAAGATCTTGCTAGATATTCAGCCTCCAGTTTCTCTCGCATGGTTTGTACAGTGTTGCGGGTAATGAAACTAATTTTGCTGACTCCAGCAGTGCATCCTGCTTTAGAGATAGGCATTCGATAATTGACATTCCAAGGTTGCACATTGCGTGTGAATTCTGCGAATTGCAATGATCAAAAGTCACAGAAACAGCTTCCGCTATGGTAAGACCCCTAAAGTAGGAACCGCTGATAACGAATAGAGGAAGAATCTGAAATATGAATGCAGCAACTTACAATCAACTTATTTACATAAAGTAAATTTTCCGAGCATTTGATACTCTCGAAGATAGAAATCAATGTGGGAAGGCTTTATTTTTTTCTCTTTCATAGTATCCTCTGTTTCCAGTCTTCATCTCCATGCACCATCACAGAAAGAAATAAATGCAATTGTCTGGAATTAATGAGAAACAACTCTATGTAAACAACCAGGTAATAATTCTTCGCACTTGACAAACAATAAAGTAAGAAAGAGGAGGATGCAAGAAGTGTAACCGCATACCCAATACAACATTTATAATTTTAGTGGATATATGTATACATACGTTGATACGTACAGAGACATAGTAACCAAGCATTATTTACTAAAAAAGCATACCCATGCATCTGACAGGCCCATGCACGTGTAACACATAGGCACATCGAGGAGAGCATTTTACAACCAAGGGTAAATGTTAAAGTTAAATACAAATAGATACCTGTATATGGTTTCAAATACTTGAAAATCTGAGCCTTCATTAATATTAGGACATGAAGAATGATAAGAAAGTGCATGGACCAAGTACAGAAGATGTATTCAAGATAAGTCATGAGTGGGTTTGCATCACATAGGATATACTTCTGCATAACTTGTTGTAACCTGCAATCCAAGAGGAAATCCCCTGCATTACATGTTCCTTCTTTTTTCTTTACATCAATGTTTAAATTGTCAACTAAGAAAACGTAAAGACAGAGATGACGTACAAGTCAAAGAAGTTGGTACCATCAGCTGAAGTAATGTGTTTCAGGATAAATACAATCAACTCAGTCCGCCTTCAAAGATTCATATCAGACCCTGACAGGAGTGCTTCAGGGATTTCACGAGTACAAAATTCCAGTAACCTTGCAGTATTGCAAGAGAGATCAAACATAACGACATATTTTCTTTGCTGCAACTCAACCACCTGTAACGAAGATTGTGTATATCAGCTACATATGTGATGAATTCAATATAAGATGAAGCAAGGAAAGAGCGACAAAACTATCATGACTTATACGATAACAACTCAACTGTTCAGATTAACAACTGCATTGATAACCACAGGGGACCTCGTCCCAGTATAGGCCCTTATCCAGGTAGAAATATTGATACCCATGAACTTAAACTGACGATAATTCGGTAATAGACCAGCTGAGAATATTGAATAACTGATTAACGAAATCCAAGAGTAACACTTCATTGTGAATGCAGTAAACCCTGGATGAACGGAGTAAATGGATAAGCAAAGCGACGATTGAATATTCCCATAATATGTAAGGACGAACGACTCATTTATAGGCATAGCGAGGATTACAGGTAGTTAGTCTCACCTGGAACAGAACGGATGGTAACACTCCACTCCTTGACAACACAAATCCTGATCTTTTGCATAATCGCAGAAGTACCATTATCTGTTATCGAATGCAGAAAGCAATGCTTTGGCAATCTCTATATGGCTGCTTTACTGCATTCAAGAGACACCGAATAGTCAATCGTGTGAACCAGCAAAAGCACAACAAAAATATTTGATTGAGAGAAGCAGGAAAATAATATGGAAATTATGTCATTAAATGTTAGGACAAGAGAGACTAAGATATGCACAGAAAGAACATTTCAAATCTTGCTTCACGAAAACTGCAGAGGCATGAATGAGGGCTCGCTCCTTCGCAGCATATCGAAACAATCAACCTAAAAAGTAAACCAAAGCAAGCAATAAGAACATGTGTATGGATAGCCGCAAAAGAAAGCATACATAGCTTACAATAGAAGAGTTCTTTCAGTACCAGAAGCTAAAAGAATATAGCTGAGGGTGGGTAAACGTGTATAACCACCATATTTCACAAGATTGGAAGAAAACCAACTTACACATGATAAAAGGACAGTAGTTACAGAAAAATAATATCTGAAACCCAATTTTATCAATACACATATCACCTTCCATGGACAACTAAAGCAGAAACACCAGTATTTTGTC
This sequence comes from Papaver atlanticum, assembly GCA_023531105.1. NCBI lineage: Eukaryota > Viridiplantae > Streptophyta > Magnoliopsida > Ranunculales > Papaveraceae > Papaver > Papaver atlanticum. The sequence goes on from JAJJMB010008385.1 coordinate 232,767, forward strand.
TCAAAAATTATTTTTAAGACTCAAATCTACACTGAAAAGACAATAATTTTCATTTGAAACTTAATATTAACCCCTTTCTCAGCTCATAAACAAAATCGAAGACTCAGAATCTTCAATGACAACACAAAGAAGAAAAATCAGATACTATCATACTACGATTTTCAGTTGAACGAAAAGTTAAATCAACTTAAGAGACTAGACCAAAAATAAAAATCTTACTTCATAAAATTGGAATTATAAGCATACCCATGCTTTAAAACTCCATGAAATCAAATAAACAAGAACACAAATTGAAAAATCTAGAGACAAATTGAACCCCATGCGAGCTATATTATTCACAGAAAAAGCTCAAATCAAAAATGAAAAACAAGTAACAAAGTTAGGGTTTATACCCGAATCTTCTTGGATTTGTCCGTCAATCTTCTCCTGCAATTTCAAAATCAGAAGTTAAAAATCAATTTCTAGGGTTTACGAAATAAAAATACACAAAATTTGTAAAAGGGGTTCCATACCTGGGATTAGGTTACTTAGACAAAGTAAAAACGGGTACTGATTTCTGGTAATACGCTTAAGAAGATTTCCGGTCGATTTAGGTTTGGAATTAGAAGAAGAAGAAGAAGAGGAGTAGATCTGAGGTCTAATAGGATTAAAAGTATTGATAAGAAGGGGTTTTGGTCGATCCAGGTATGGATCTGGCTTTGACATATGGTATGGAAAGAGAGGTGTTACTCTCTGAAGAAAAAGAGAGAAAAATAAAGATGAAATAAAAGCTAAGTTTTTTTTCTTCTTTTAAGCATAAAAGCTATATTATACACATGCCCCTAAATTAAGACATTTTTGTCTGAAAAAACCCTGAAACAAATGGTGGGAAATAGGTGAAACTCAGTTTGAAATACACATTGTGAGGTAAAAAAAATGGGAGGGAAGTTTCGGTGGAAAAGAGGGAATTTTTGGAGGGAGAATTTAGTGTTTTGGGGGAATGAAATTTATGGAAATAAAAAGTTAAAATCAGATATAACTATTGAACTTATTATAAGGTCCTAAAGACGCATATATGACATACTATGAGACACATATATGAGTATCTAATAATTAGGAATTAAAGCTACACATTTTTCTGATTCGAGACACTTATATGCGTGGAAATACTAAAGACATCTATATGTGTCTCAAACCTAAAAAACAATATGTCTCAAATCAGGCCATATGGTGTAGTGATGGTGAAGGAGTCTGAGATGACAGATCTTGGATTAATGTCATATTTTCTTGGTATTAAAGTACAACAAACAAAAAGAGGTATCTTTATTAATCAGCAGAGATATGCAGATGGAATACTTAAGCGTTCCAAGATGGATAATTGTAATCCAATTTTAACTCCAGTAGAAGAGAGGTTGAAGTTGACAACAAATGGATCAAGAGAACTTGTGAATTCAACAGACTTTAAGTGTCTTGTTTGATGTCTCAGATACTTAACTGCTACAAGCCCAGACATTATGTATGCAGTTTGGTTAGTTAGTAGGTTTATGGAATCACCAAGATAGTCACACTTGCAAGCTGCAAAAAGTATTTTGAAATATGTTAAGGAAACGACTAGTTTGGGAATTCTTTACACAGTTTCAAAAGATCCAAAGTTAGTTGGATATACAGACAGTGATTGAGATGGAGATACAGAAGGAATAAAGAGTACTTTAGGTTATGCATTCCATTTAGCTAGGAACGGGATTTTTCTCTTGGTCATCAAAGAAGCAACAGGTTGTTGCCTTGTCTACAACATAAGTTGAGTATATTGATGTTGGCAATTGTGCTACACAAGCGGTATGGTTGAGAATGATGCTGAAATCTCTTTTCCATGAACAGGTAACACCTACAACAATAGTTTGTGATAATAAGTCCTCAATTTCATTGACAAAGAATCATGTGCTTCATGGAAGGAGTAAGCACATTGAAATCAAGTATCATTACATTAGAGAGCTTGTCAGTAACAAAGAAATAGATGTGGAATTTTGTGAAAGTGAGAATCAAGTAGCTGATATTTTTACTAATTCTTTGAAGTTTAACACCTTCATCTACTTACGTGGAAAACTTGGAATGATCAGTAAAGAATATCTTGGTTTAAGGGAGGATGTTGAAGGTTAAACCAAAATATAGTTGGTGGAAGCAACTTGTTGAAGTTGACGCGGTATTGTGGAAGAAACTAGGTGAAGTTGATGTTGTCTGAGTAAAGCAATTAGTGGAAGCAACCAGCAGGAGTTGGTTCTGTATATGGAAGCAACCAGTACAAGTTCACACGAGTTATTGTGAGCGTGTCATAAACTTGAGAAACAAGTTTGCAAGTATTAGAGTTTGGTTACGTATAGAATCTACGTATAGAGTTTAGAATATTCTAGAAGTGTCTCTGTTTTAGAGTTTGATTTGTTAGGAAAGTTCTTTGCTTGAGAGTCAAATTTGTTGAACATATATATAGGCTGTTGAGCCATGATTTTCATAATATCAATAGTAGAGAGAATTGTTTCGAGTATTCGTGTGTTTGATATCAGATTTTCTACAAGAACAGTTTTCTGAAGATTAAATCTGATAAAAATCATCCTCGTCTGTAACCAATGAACTCGTCAGAGCTCTAGTACCTCCTGGAGAATGTAACAACCAAAGATGCCGTAATGACTCTCTATTCGATGAATTTGGATCCGATTGTTCGTCGAGACTTGGAATCTCCCCAAGAAAACCACCGCCTTTTTTATGCTAGCGGCTGGTTCACGAGGGGTGTGGAATGTGGAATGCAGTTAATTATAAAGATGATGAATTTAAAGGTGTACACGTTGTATAGGCTACACGCAACATTCAAAATTAACAAGGAAAATTAAAAATTGGATGATTACCCGTCATACATTTATCAAATTAGTGTTTCCCCATTGAAAAACTTAAAATAGGTGTTCGCACATATTTTTGGATAATATTGTATTTAAGACTGATTACAAGGGTATTTTGGATTTTTGTTTTATTTAACTTTCCAATTTTAGCCTTCTTAAAAAAACGTATATTCGTTTTTTGCTTTACTGTTAATTAAATTAATTACTGTAAATTGTTAGTTTGGTAAATAAGTCAAACTAACCCGATATTAATGGGGTGACATAATACAGTAACAGTATTAAAGAGATAGCTATGTTAAGTTCATAGAAACTCAAGAATAATCTTTAGCAGCCTTTCACTTTTCTCTCTCCTTTTTTTTCACCTCCATTCAAAATCTTTCAATGTTCTCTCATCTTGTTCGATTGAGTCCGTTTATCGGCTAAATCGAGTATTATCACGTGAAAAATCATGTATACCTTATACTAGTAGTTTATTTATTATTAGGATTTAACATTTTTTTTCTTTTTCTGGTATGTGCATAGGTCTGTTGGTGGGAGTCATCGATTTTGGATCTGGGATGGTGGTTTGTTTTCAGGTGCTGGTGATCTGATCTTGTTGAGTTTTCGACGTTTTTGCTCGCTGTCACTAGTGATGGTAGAAGGGTTATAATCTCTAGTTGCAGTTTATGTGGAGTTCTTAGTTACGGCTTATTATAGTGCTTTGGAGTGACTGGTGTCGCTGGTGGTGATTTTCCTCAGTCGGTAGCTCTTGTGGCGCTGCTGCTGGTGTTCATAGTCGATGTTAATGATCAATCAACAGTCGGTTGCTCTTTTTTCCACTTAAACTTTATTTTAGATGAACAAGTTATTTGATTTTTCCAAGAAAATGTACTAGTGTCTTGTGCAGTAACTAAATCAACTAAAAGTTCCTGATATTGTTTTTTTAAGCAAGTTACTGAAATGATGATAGATTTGGATCACTTGCAATGAAAAATTAAAGAGATACGTGTAAGGCATATACTGCAATGAAAACCCACATTTCCAATCTTTTTTTTGGATATCTTTTGGACCAACAAGAATTGGCCGCAAGCTTAAGAAATTTTAAGAAGAAAAAAATATGAAAAAGAAATCTATCTTTGCTAGGAAAAAATGTTTCTGCAATCAAAAAGCAAATCTGATTTTGCTAGGCATATATGTTTCTGCAATCCGAAAACTGAATATGCATTTTTTTTTAAATCAAAACAAAAACGAATTCGTTTCTGCACCTAAATTTCAGCTAAATAGCCTCATGTTTCTGCAATCCGAAAACCGAATATGCATTTTTTTTTAAATCAAAACAAAAACGAATTCGTTTCTGCACCTAAATTTCAGATAAACAGCCTCCTAAAAGATTCGTTCACATAAAATCACCCTTAAAAAGTGTACATAATATTTGGTTTACTTTTTATTTTTAAAATATTTGCGAAATGGCAAATTCAGTGAATAGGTAAAATTATGGGTTTTTGCATATTCAATTTTGTTGACTGGATTAGAATTTTCAAATTGTGTGTAAACTTATATTTTTAAAAGATTAATGGGTAAACACTAATTTGAAAATTCTTATTTGTGTAAACACCTATTTGTTAAAGCGTCCACAACGGAGAGTAACTGGCTTCAAACTCAAATGCAGTGGAAGAAGGCAAATTTGGTCTTTTTATCTGTCAAATTTAGCACTACCAATCCTGCCATCATAATATGTCTGACCGGTAACGCCGGTCTCTGGTAAAAGACGCCCCAAAAGGCGGATATATAAACAGTCAACCAAGTACTTGCACCACTTAAAAGTTGTAAAACCAAAATATCAAAAACTTCAGTGTGATTGGTGCATAACAAAAACTTGCCTAATTGCTAAAGCTATATTGGCACTAAGCCAGCGAGAGTTTAATCATATTAAAGCTGGCATGTTATAAGACCTCAATGATGCAACTAGTGGAGCCTCTTGGAAATTTAAGCAACTTCTTCATTACTTCGTTCTGCTCATCTGTCGGTAAATTTGAATCAAACTTGATAATCATCCTCTCTAGAACTCTTGCATACTTCAAAAATGTCTGTACAACATTGAGGTCTACCAAGCACCCATAAAATTCAAAAAGATTGACTGCCTTGAGGTGCAACAACATACACTGAGGCACCATATCTGGCGTCCAACCACCATCAGTGCTCGATAGGTGTCCCAGAAAGCCCTAGAGACGGAATTCATTAGAGTTTAGCAAGGTATGAAACTTAACAAAAAAATCAAAAGCACAATGAATCGCTAGACATTGAACAAATAATAACACTGGTAAAAAGCTACAAAATACTCAAGTAATCAAACAAGTGTCTATTTATTTCTGGATGGTTAAGAATATATGTTATAACTTATTAGTCTATGCACGCCTAATTACCAAAACTCAAATAAATTTCAGAAGATTATGAAATTATTGAACCCAAGAAGGTATGGATAATGACTTATACTTACTTGAGCAATAATAATTGTTGCTAGGTTGGGTGAGATTCTGAGGAAGTTCAACAATGTTTTATCCTCAGAAAATGAGATCTTTGAAGCCACTTCCAAATAAACCAAGTTATGGAACATGGGCCAATTTGTAAAGAGATCATCTGGAAATAAAAGTTCCTATCACCACAGAGCATAAGTTTGTATAGCTACTGTGATCAAGTAATTAACCTGGAAAACATTGCATAAGCAAGGTGAAAGATAAGCAAGCATACCTCAAAAGTCCCACCAGATATCTTCAAACGTTTTACATTAGAAAGCTTTTTAATAAACTTAGTTGAAATTGGATCTTTCTCTTGTGGCAGAGATCTATATAAACGCTTACAGTCAATCACCGCATTAACGAGTGTTTCAAAGTGATGCAAAATATAATCCTCGGCTGCAAAGTCGGCGTACCTTGTTCACAATGAAATTTAGATCAGGATAACAACTTTTTAGAGTTGTTTGCAAGTATATTGAGTGAAGATACACATTAACCATGATAAATGTAGACATAAAATGTAAATTGAGTTTCCTATACACAGGCATTTGTACTACCCTTTAGTAAAATGGCTTCTAGCGTTCACAAATACCGTATCTCCATTAAAAAGTCTTCAATAAGTTATAGAGCACTTTAAGATTTTCGACATACCTGAGGGACAGTAGATTTGGTGCGAAAATGGTAATCTTAAACTTTGGAATGGGACCACGAAAAAAAGCGGCTTCACTAGGACCAGTAATGAACAGATATTTCAGAGCAGGAGCTGAAATTAATAATTCAGATATGTTCCAGTCACAGTCTGTCAACTCCAATTCTTCGAGAACGGGGAGGTTAGAAAAGAATTGCTGAGTCAGATCTTCAGAATGCATATACAGTGTGGCATTCTTAAGCCGACAAATCTTGAGATTTGGAAAATTTATTGCATCAGGAAGATAAACTGGATCCCATGTACCTAACTCCAATATAGTCAGTGATGCATATGCTCCCCTTGAAGGAAAAAAACCTTCAGGTGAACTTTCTGCATAGAAAACAAACTCTTCAAGACTTTTCCTCGTAAACAAATCAGACACCCATTCTTCAACCTGAAAGCTTTGCACATCAAGATTGTCAAGATAAAATTTCTTTATATCCCGTGTCTCATGGTGAAGAGAAAGCTTTTTGTCAACAAAATTCATAAGCCTCTCAAATTGCAATGAATATAAATTTTCAACTCTTTCATGCTCCTCATTTGCGTCGAGTAATTTAGCAATTGACGGAAATTCCACTTCACAAAGATCAATAACAGGCACTGAGGTCCAAATGTACCTCCATCTTTTAGATAAAACACTCGTAGAAACGACGCATTGGGTTGGAAGAAAACTGAGAATGTGATGAATAAGGGGTTCAGGTAATTCACTAATTATATCCTTTCTTTGTGATCCTCCAGAGTCCTGGTTTATCAGCATCTTGATCTCGAAAAACCTATTCAAAATGCATGTTGCAGTTATGATTACACCGTACCTTAAGATATACTTCAACTTAAACTTATTTCTAAATACATAGTAATTTAGATAAAACTAGTGAAATTGCACGCGCTATGCCCCAGCCTAAAACTATTTGGCAGAATATAATGACATGCCCAGGATAGCCCATGTATAACCTGATCATATAGAGTAAATAACACGGTTTGTGCCATGCATCATTTTCTAATCTATGAAAATAATTGAAAAATTGACTTAACTCTGATACAACAGGTGCTGATGTTGTGACTATAAGGACTCAGATAAAATACCAACATGGAGTTGATTAATATGTACAACAAAAATCCTATCAATAGGGTTGATGTATTATCGAAAATTGTCATTGTCCCATGAATTTCAATTGAACGAAATCATATATATTGCAATCATATGACAGTAACAACTGAGAAAAGGAAGATTAAAAGTTAAAGATTGGAACCAATCTGTTTAAAATCATTGTTAGATGTACCTCAAGTACCATACTCAAACCAAATAATAAATTTAATCTTTTACACATTTCTACAAACAGCTTAAGCTCATAAAACTAGTGTGTGCGATGAAAAGTTCATAATGAAATTCACATTAGGGCTTGGAATTAAACCCATGAAAAACTAAGGGGATTCAGAGGTTTCTTACCAATTCTTCAGAGGAACCAATCTTCGGTTAATCGGTTAGCATCCAAAATTCGGGTTTGCCTCCGAATGAAAAATTGGAACTTTCCTTTCTCGCAGTAGTCGTTTGAAATTGAGATAATGAGACGCGAGAGAGAAGGGAAATGACTAGTGTGGAAGGGTTTAAGACATAAAGTGCTCAAAGGAACCTTAGTCTGACGACTCACAGACCATTTAGCTTCGTCTAGTAAATTTGTACCGGAGGAACGTTTGGATACAAATTTGTTTCTGAATTCTGCTTCTTCAGAAATCGAAATCAGAAACAAAACTAAATAGTTAACTTTTGGACTTTTAAAAATCGTTTTAAAATTTGACAGCCAAAATAACTTCTAACTTTTCAACTTATAGAAATCGATTTGCTACTAGCTATCCAAATGGGCTAGTTACCTTTTTGAATATTACTTAAAAAGTTAAAAGAACTAAAGAGAAAAAAAAGTTAAGTTAAAAGAACTGCTTTTTCGCTCGTGTTTTTGGGTTTGACTTAGGTGTTCAGGTATCCAGACGCGCTAGTCTAGTACTTGTATTTTCAATGGATGCAAGAGAAGTGTGACCAAATCTTTGTAAATACAGGTAACCCAACTAAAATGGTCAATATTCCTCGTCATTCATGAAAAGTCAAGGGTACGTACTCTTGTTATTTTTCTTGTATGTTTTGAAGGACTTGTACGCCACTTACACAAGGCATCCTCAATTTCGTCTAGCTACTAGCTAGGCTACGAATGTTTGATCCGTCCGTCTACTAGGATTCTAGTGAAAATCATCCAGGGTATAACAATAATAATCCAATTACATGAGATCAATACAATTACACAAGTGATTAAGGTTTAAACTATACATGACATGTAACCATTAAAAAATTTAACAGTCTTCATCGTTAACTCACATTTCAGGTGTTTCTGTCAAAAAGTGCCGCGATTTGCGAACTTTCATACTCTTAACTTCAGCTCATACTCCATTCCCTTGACTATGATATGCAAGGATTCGCATGGCATAAGCTAATCGCTCTCTACTTTCTGTTTTCTGATCAGCAAACATAAGAATTCCTAAACTACTCCTAACTTTTCTAATGAAGGAAGAAGTCCGGGGAAGGAGTGTTTTCACCCAAAATCCAGGACCCTTCTGCAAAAAATTCTACCATTGTTGGACGTGTACAGCGATACAAATACATGGAAAATATATTTAAATAGAGCGTCCACATTAGAGTTCTGGAAGTAAAGCATGAGGTGCCTGTCTATGGTCAATAGATTTGGTGCGAATATGTTCATCATAAATCCATACATGGGAACGTCATCATCAAAATCTGCGCATTCCCTAGAACCAGTAATGAACAGATATTTAAAAGCAGGAGCTGAAATTAATAATTGATCAGATATGTCCCACTGACATTCAATCAACTCTAATTCTTCGAGAACACGAAGGTTAGAAAAGAATTGTTGAGTCGGATCATCAGAATACATGTTAAAGATACAGCTATTATCACTCAATCAAGGCCATAATTGTAGCTGATCCTTCAAAGCTACAGCTGCCAAAAGATGTCGACATTGTGATCTCTATCATTTATCTATTTTTGGTATACAAGATATGTAAAATATTATGTAATTAAAGTCTGTTATCACTCAATATAATGAAGATGTATCCACCATTTCACTGTGGAACATTTCACCAAATATTCACTCCTGTCTTGGTATCGAGTCATAAGATCCACAACTCACGCTTATCTCATCTTTTTCACCATGGCTGAAATCTTAACCCTTCACCAAATCCATATAAATCATCTGATCAGTGTCAAACTTAACGACAATAACTATCTCTTGTGGATAACACAGTTTAAACCACTTCTCAAAGGGTACAAACTACAAGGTTTTGTTGATGGTACATTAGAAAAACCAGCAAAAACTATACCCAGTACTCAAGAAGGTGAGCAACCAGTTCCTAATCCTGCATTTGCAAAATATGAGGAACAAGATCAAATACTCCTAGGATGGATTCTTTCCTCCTTAGCTGAAGGTGTATTAGGTCGTGTGTCAGGCCTTTCTACATCACAAGAAGTATGGAAGCTCTTCAAAAGAGATATGCACCAAAAACCAAAGCTCATCAAATGCAGCTGAAAAGACAACTACACAGTCTTCGCAAAGGTAATAGTTCAATGCAAGATTATTTCTCTAAAACTAAACAACTATTTGATGCACTTTCAGCATCAGGAAAGCCTCTCTCTGAAGAGGATATGCAGCAATCGATTCTAGCTGGACTAGATCAGGCTTATGACTCTATTGTCACAGCCTTGAGTACTGTCGACAAGATCGACATGGATACTTTTCAAGCTCATCTGCTTTCGTATGATCTCCGTCTTGAACAACAGTTAGCTGTATTGCAACAACCGTTAGCCAATGTTGCTGTTTCATCAAGCTCCAGGCCATTTCAGAGGCAAGATCAAAGGAGATACTCAAACAACCGTACACAAAATCAATTCAACCGGCAGCCCAGAAACATGTATCAAGGTGAAGGCCCTTGTGAGATCTGCAAACGCAAGAATCATGATGCTCGATTCTGCTGGTTTCATAACAAAGTGGACAACTCAACTCACAACAAACAACCAGCTGTATACTTGGCTCTACCTGGTGGTCCTGCTGATAATAATTGGGTGACTGATACAGGTGCAACTCATCACCTAACTGCAAACCTCAACAATCTCAACATTCGGCATGAGTATGATGGCACTGAACAAGTGCGTGTAGGAAATGGTGAGTCTCTCCATATCGAAAATATTGGTAATGCCTCTTTTACTCATAATAATAGGTCTTTTCAGCTAAACAATGTCCTTCATGTTCCTCAAATAAAGACCAATTTACTTTCAGTCTCTAAATTCTGTAAAGATAATAATGTCTTTTTTGAATTCTATGCAACTTCTTTTGTTGTGAAGGAAATCCAGTCAGGAACAACCCTGTTGCAAGGCAGACTTAAGAATGGGCTCTATGTCTTTGATGCTGTCCGAGAGATTCAACATACAACACCAGCTGCTCTTCTATCAAATACAGTTCCTCTATGGCATCAAAGATTGGGTCACCCAATGCTTCGAACTGTCTTTAGAATGATTAAAAATCTTTCCCTTCCTATTTCAAATAAGAAGTTTGATTATTGTCACTCTTGTCATATGAGCAAGAGTCATAAACTTCCATTTCCTACTAGTAGTACAATTATTGATAAACCATTGAGTTTACTTGTTGCTGATTTATGGGTCTCACCGCATGTTTCAAAAGATGGTTTTCGATATTATTTGCTTCTTCTAGATGTCTATTCTACACTTGGATTTATCCCCTTGTTAGAAAATCAGATGCTTTTCCCATCTTTATCAGTTCAAAAAGCTAATAGAAAATCAAACAGATCATAAGATCAAAGTCTTTCAATAAGACAATGGTGGAGAATTCAGAAAATTCACTGCATTTCTTAATAATTCTGGTGTCATACATAGGTTCTCATGTCCCCACACATCTGCACAAAATGGTACTGCTGAAAGACGCATTAGACATATCACTGAGTCAGGTTTAGCTCTCTTGTTTCATGCCTCCATGCCAAAACCCTACTGGGTAGAGGCTTTTTCAACTGCATGTTATCTCATTAATAGACTTCCTGCATCCCAACATGAGACCAAATCTCCACTCCAACTCTTATACAACAAAATACCTGACGGCTCTTTTCTAAAAGTTTTTGGTTGTCTATGCTATCCATCCCTTCGCCCATATGTCCCTAATAAGCTTGAACCAAGATCACTGCCGTATGTATTTGTTGGTTACAGTGGTGCTCACAAGGGCTATCTATGTTTACATGTACCTACAGGAAGGTTGTATATCTCTCGGCACGTCAGGTTTGTAGAAACAAGCTTCCAATTCGCTGTCAGGCAACAGGTACGTACCACTGAACCCATTTCCAAGTTAGCACCATCCACAAAAATACTTGCATCATCCACTTTTTCTACCCCATCATCTGATAACATTGGTTCTGTACCATCCTCTACTCTGCAAATCACTCCACCAATGTCACCTATTTTGGATAATGTTTAGTCACCAGTTAACATAGCAGAACAAGAATCTGCAGAAGCAACCGCTTCTGCGGCAACACTTCCCTCCACATCACAGCCAACTCCACCACCTCAACAGCATCATATGGTTACTAGGGCGAGAGATGGTATCAAAAAACCGATCAACAAGCTTTGTCTTATAGCGACAAAATATCCACTTGCAGAGACAGCACTCACCACCCCATCCTCTTATACAGAAGCATCGAAAATTCCAATATGGATACCTCCTATGGATGATGAGATTAATGCACACATTCGTAATGGTACTTGGAACTATGTACCATATGAACCTTGGATGAATTTAATTGGTTCGAAGTGGGTTTTCAAGGTTAAACAGAAAGCATATGGTATAATTGACATACCAAAAGCTCGGTTGGTGGCTAAAGGATATAATCAAAGAGAAGGTTTTGATCATGACGAAACCTTCAGTCCTGTGATCAAACCAAGTACTATCAGACTAGTTTTATCAATTGCAGTGGCAAACAGTTGGTCTTTGCGGCAATTAGATGTTCAGAATTCCTTCTTGCATGGTGTGCTGACAGAAGATGTTTATATGAAACAGCCAGTCGGCTATGTTCATCCTGACTATCCAACTCATGTCTGCAAGTTGAACAAGTCAATTTATGGCCTCAAGCAAGCTCCACGCACATGGTTTTCAAGGTTAAGCACCTATCTAGTTGAACTGGGGTTTAAAGGATCTGTTGCAGACAATTCACTCTTTATTAAGAAGAATTATGATGGAGTGATTTATGTCTTGATTTATGTCGATGATATTATAATCACAGGATCCAATTCTTCCCTTATCACAAATCTTATAGCTGCTCTGAATTCTGTCTTTGCAATTAAAGATTTGGGTGATCTCAGCTATTTTTTGGGCGTAGAAGTTATTAAGCAAAAAGAGTCAGTTCTATTGAGCCAACAAAAATACATTACTGATCTGCTTAAACGTACAAAGATGGATGCTGCAAAACTAGTGGCTACTCCCTTGGCTGTAAACAATAAGATCAGCAGTATAGGTACACAAAAATTTGAGGATCCAACTCTCTATCGCAGTGTCTGTGGAGCATTGCAGTATCTACATCTCACTCGCCCTGATATTGCAATTGCAGTTAACAAAGTGTGCCAGTTTATGCAAGATCCTTACATAGAGCATTGGGAGTTAATCAAACGCATACTCAGGTATCTCAAGCACACAGTTCAACATGGTCTGGTTCTGCGAAAATCTCCAGATATTAGCCTTCATGCCTACTCTGACTCTGATTGGGCTGGGAATCTGGATGATCGAAGATCCACCAGTGGATACTGCATCTATTTTGGCAATAATCTTGTCTCTTGGAGTGCAAAGAAACAGAAAACCGTTTCCAAGTCAAGCACAGAAGCAGAATATAGAGGTATAGTCATAGCAACTTCAGAACTAATATGGCTTCAATCATTGTTAAAAGAACTTTGAGTTGAACTAACAGCTCCATCGATATGGTGTGATAACTTGGGAGCTACATATCTCACAACCAATCCAGTCTTCCATGCTCGTATGAAGCACATAGAAATTGATTATCACTTTGTGGGTGAAAGGGTAGCAAACAAACAACTTCAGGTACGGTTCATCTCAACTAAAGATCAAATAGCTGACATTTTCACTAAAGGTCTGTCAGTACCACGGTTTCATTATCTCAGGAACAAGTTGAACATTCAACAACTTATGTACAACTTGAGGGGGGATATTAAGGATATAGCTATTATCACTCAATCAAGGCCATAATTGTAGCTGATCCTTCAAAGCTACAGCTTCCAAAAGATGTCGACATTGTGATCTCTATCATTTTTCTATTTTTGGTATACAAGATATGTAAAATATTATGTAATTAAAGTCTGTTATCACTCAATATAATGAAGATGTATCCACCATTTCACTGTGGAACATTTCACCAAATATTCACTCCTGTCTATACATATGCAGGTAGGCATGCATAAGCTTACAGATCTTGAGATTTGGAAAATTTACTGCATCGGGAAGATAAACTGGTTCCCATGTATCCAACTCCAAAATTACCAGTGATGCATATCTCCCACTTGAAGGAAAGAAGCCTTCCTCCAGCGAATTTTTTGCGTAGAAAACAAACTCTTCAAGGTTATGCCTTGTGAATAATGCAGACAGGATCAAACTTATCACTAGTGCCAAGATAGAATTTCTTTATATCTTGTGCCTCGTGGTGAAGAGAGCTTTTTGTCGACAAAATTCATCAAACTCTGCTCCAGCGATAAACATAAATTCTGGACTCTTTCAAACTCCTCATCTGTCTCATCTGTGTATTCTAGTCCAAAATACTCTGGAAATTCCACTTCAAGGAGATCAATAACAGGTACTGAAGTCCAAATGTACCTCCATCGTTTAGATAAAACACTCGTATATACGACGCATTTGGTTGGAAGAAAACTGAGAATGAGATTAATAAGGGGTTCAGGTAATTCACTAATTCTATCCTTTCCTCGTGATCCACCAGGGTTCTGGCGGTTTATCAGCACCATGATCTCGAGAAACCTATTCAAAAATGCATGTTGAAAATAACAATTAAAACCCTATCTTACGATACATTAAACAGAAGAAATAAAATGTTTGAAACTCAAACCAAATAATACTTCTGTATGGCATTTCCGCAAACAGTTTAAGCTCATGAATCGAAATTCACATTAGGAATGGGAATTAAACCAATCGGCAAAACTAAGGGGATGTTGAAGTTTCTTACCAATTCCTTAGAGGAACCAATCTTCAGCTAGCATTAAAATTCGGTCTTGCAATAGTCGTTTGAACTTTGAAATTGAAATATTGGGAAGGGGAATGACCAGTGTCAAATGGTTGCCAAAAGTTCTCGGTGAACCGTCCAGAACCAAAAAAAAAAAAAAAAAAAAAAGCAACTCCCTCACTTAAAAAGTTTTAGGTGGGTAGGACCCACTGTTTTCCAACTACCACACCGCCATTAAATGAGATATATTGTTTTTTGGGTTATCCATAGGGAAGCGTACCAAAAACCACCGAAGGTTTATATATAGGGATATTTTGACTTTGGGTTACATAAAAGTGATCAGAGTTGTGTTTGGGTCGCAACAAAATTTTAGTTAGAGTTTGGGTCACAAGACCGTAATTGACTGTCTTGACTGTTACTACAATAATTTTAATTTTAATAGTTTTATATTTAGTTAACAGCATTAGATTCCGTTAACATGCGACTCACAAGTGTGATTCCAGAAAACATCCATCGTCTACCTGTTTAGTTCCTCCGACTCCACCACCACCAGATCTTTTCCAAACTAATTAACAATACTATTGTTAGACGAGTTATACCATTGTACCAGGAAAATACTATTGATATTTATGATATACTTGTATTTTCAAGATAAATGTTTCATGTATTTTTTATACAAAAAGTATTAATGTACTCCAAAAAATGTAATAATGGGTAAAGTCATTGGATGATGATTCAAATAACCTAGATTTAAAACTCGTCAGCATCAAATTATTTACTGATAAACTTTTTTATTGCTAAGACCGTCTCTGGGTCCTATAGCATTTTGTCGGGACTTATTATTTCTAGAAAAGATCCACCATTTTCATTTTGAGGTATATCAAGTGGTTTTTGGTGTGTCTGTTTAAAATAAAAAAATACCGGGTTATTCCATTTGTTTTAGAGGTTCTATGGAATGAATCTTGTTTTTTTTTTTTTTTTTGAAGCATGTAAATATTATTAGAATTAAACGGCTATTACACGAGGGTAGGTGACACCCAAGAAATCATTCATTACAATCTGATTGATGCATTGTGGATTGTATGGTCCCAAAATAAAGTTGTAATGCTTCATATATGACTGTTATACGCCACCAGATTGCCCAATCTATCCGCCACTTGATTGGTCTCCCTGTAGCTATGGTTGACGGTGCATTGGGGTATTCGATAGTGCATTGGGGTATTCGATTTATGATTTTTTTGATTTCATAAATCATTCCTAAGATGTTCCAAGGCGGATCGACATCTGTTGTTAGGAATCGAAGTAGGTTTTCAGAATCAGTTTTGAATAGAACATTCGGCCAGCTTCGCTCTTTTGTCGTTCTAGATGCTATGAGCATTGCCAATGACTTGGCTGTGAGGACAGTGGTGATCCCCAGTAGTTGTGCTACGACTACTAGGGTATTGGCAAAAGCATCCAGGCAGATGAAACCTGCGCCAACTAATCCGGGGTTCCCTCGCGCTTCTCCGTTTGTGTTGATTTTCTTCCAGTCAAGATTAGGCTATTCAGATTGTTGTAGTCATCCGTGTTCCAGTTACTGGGTTTGCAGGAGGTGGTACTCCAGGTAGGAAAAAGGGAGGTTCTCATGTGCCAAGGAGAATTCTTGTTGAAGACTAAGATCCATCTGTGCAATATTACTTGGGTTCGGTTTTCGTTGGCGATAAATGTAATCATTTTTATCTATCCATAAGGACCATAACATAAAACAAAAGGTTACATAGTGATGGGGTTTCACCTGTAGAATTTATGAAATTGTCATTTGGAGGTCTGGAAAGTTTGGAAGATTTCGGTTTATGTTTGTTTGAGAATGAAATCTAGTGATGAAAAAGTTCCATGCAGTCATTGCCACCTGACAGTGAAGTAAAATGTGACAAGCTGATTCTATATCAGAATTTCATTTTAGACATATATTTGTATCTGTGAGTTGATATGATTTAGAATGGTGAAGGTCGGGAGGCCTTCATTGATTGCTTTCCACAAGAAAAGATGTAATTTTGGAGGACATGGGAGTGTCCATAGAAACTTAGTTGGTAGTATTGAAGTTTGGTGGGAATGATTCGATGAGATGGTTAAACATTGATATCCAGATGTGGTGGTAAATTTTCCATACTTGGTAAAAGGCCAGATGATTTTATCAAAGAGGTTATTTTGGGGGATGTGAATATTGATTATTCGTTGGGTTATGTCGGGTGGAAAAAGGTTTAGTTTATCATGATTCCAGTTGTGAGTGAGAGAATCAATGAGGTCAGTGATTGTCTGTATTGGAAAAAGGTTGTCGGTTCCAGTGCACTGATGAATTGCGGGATCCACTTTTGTTGAATAGGAGTCGTTAATCCATCTCTGATTTTGTGGAAAAGATGTTTCCTGAGTGTGGAGATAAGAGATGTCAATTGCTTCCATTGGGGACTGGTTGAGTATGAGGTGGCTAGAGAGCCTGAAAAAAAAAAGGTTGTTTCTTGAGATATTTTTCATTGCAAAGGCTGGCATAGGTTGAGCCCGGAATTTCATAGATGCTTCAAATCCGCTTCATGATTAACGCCTTATTATGATCATTGCTTCTTTGAATTCCCAGACCGCCTCCATCTTTGGTCTTAGTCAATTTATTATAACCTAATGGGTGTAGACTTTTGACTGGGGAGTCATGTCCCCTGGAAAAATTTCGGATAACTAGCTTATGTTGGCATTGATAGGCAAAATTTGTGCTTGCGTGATGTGGTTTGAGGTAGGGGTTAGGTAGGACTTTATGAGGGCTAGTCTTCTTATCTGTGTTAGGCATGTGGCGAGAGGATCTTCCATGATTGAATTCGATTCCTAGGTATTCAAAGATTCATGAATATAAAGTAATTGTTGTTGGTTGAGTTTTGGATTGCGGATGATGATGGATTTCGAATTATTAATGTGTTGACCAACAGACGTAGTTTAGCTGTGTAATAAATGTTTAACACTACACCATTTTTCCAATATAGTAACAGAAATTCGTAACAGCTTGTGAGCAGTTACGAATACGTAACAGGAAATCCCTATTACAAAAATTTCGTAACTGCTCGTTGCTGTTACGAATTCGCAATTGCGGATCCTTTACGTGTGCGACTAGTTTGTGTGCGTGGTAACACCTTACTTCAAGTGTGCGAAATACGTGTGGGCACATCGGAATCACGTGACGAACACACTTATTAAAATCAGGACCCTTAGATCCGGCAGATTTTTCTTAGAGATTATAACTCGCGGAGATGGTGTTTTTTAAACCAAAAAAAATAGCGAACCTAACCCTAGATTCAATATCATCTCCATGACTCTCTCTTTCTGTTTTTCCTCTTTTTCTTGCTCACCAAAATCGCTGAATTTTTTTTGTTTTTTGCAAACTATGGAGATTTCTAAGAAGATCATTAGATGAAGAAGGAGATGTTGCTGTTGATGGTGAAGAATCTGTTGTAGGATTAAAAGACTGAGCTGGGAAGAAGATTAGGGTTTCTCTGAGAATCGAAGAAATCGATGATGGTGGTGATATGTGACTGAGATCGAGAGAAGATGAGTAGCATCAGGAATTCTCGATGAAGTTGGTGTTGATTTGGGCATCGATTCAAACCCAGAAGAAATTGTAAGTGAATTTAGGGTTTTGTAATTTGGTGATTTATTTATAAAATCGTTTTAAATCGATAAATTGTTGATGGGTTTAGTCTTAATTAAAGTAGAGATAGATGTGTGAGATTTAATTTGAGTTTTTTTTGAGTTGCAGGAAGAAGAGTTAGATGTTGTGGATGGTTAGGCTCAGAAAATGAGTTGTTGATGTTGTCTGGGAATTGTAGTGGTGATTCAGATGAAGCTGTTTGTTCTGAATTTAGAAGAAAAGAAATAGAATTAGTGTTTAGATTGAGTCTGGAGAAGGGATTGTATATACTGAATGGTTGGTGAAGAAATTGAGGTAGTGGTAGTAGTAGTGATGTGAGGTTGTAGAACTGAATTACCGGATCAGCTAATGGTAGATGTGAACAACTTTTTTTAAATGTATACAAAGTATGGTTATATTCATTTGGATTCATTTGGTATGTTGTTGCTGTACAGGGTGAATCCAGGATAACAGATATGGATACAACAAGCTGCTGAAACACGACGGTGCCATCTTCGCTATACGCAAAGTCAAGAAAACATGATGGCAGAGGAGATATAAATTTAATGAGGTAATACTTACTTTCCTTCGATTCAATTTCATCTTCATCATCAGTGGTTTAAAGTGCTACTATGAGTTAGCTCTTTTGATGCATGGTTATTGCTTCTTCATGTTTCAGATTCACTATTAATATATACTATGATTTCTGCATCTTTTTAGCTCTAGCTACCAGGAAGCAGTTAGCAGAAATGAAATGCAGAGGCAACCATAACATTTTCCCGTTCATTACTGTTGTGTTGGTGCAGTGCCGTCTGTTGGATGAGGAAATAGAATAGTGAAAAGTGGTGTTGAAGCTATAATTGGGATGGTAGGAAGTGGAACCACAGCAGGAGCTGGTCTCGTCAAGAATGGGATTCGAGATGGAGCTGGAGCACTTGGAAGCGGGATTGGAGATGGTACTGGATATGTTGCAAGCAGAATAGGCGTCGGAGATTATTAAGCAACATCTTCTGATTCGCTTGTCAATAGAGTTGGGGCCTGCATTGCTGAGATTACACGAAATGTGAACCGATTAGTTGTATTGTCTCGACTCAGTCCATAGACAATCACTTTCGGAGAAAGGACTTATAGGTGGAAAAGTTTCAGATTGAGGTATATTTGCGTACCTTGTCTTTTCATATTGTCAGAGTGACCATCAATAAGAATTGAAATCTGCCGTTTGTGAGATGAGTGTCTAACTACTTGGCCATCTTTCTAATAACCTGCGAAAAGAAAAAACATGGGAGGAACCAGATATTAGGTGAAAGATAAAAAAAAAAGTGGGCCATTATTATGAACGAGCAATTGGGGGATAAGCTGCCGACATGGTTTTCCAATGATGCCGGCATGGTCGATGGATTGCCGGTATTGAAAAACCATGCCGGAAGCTACAGGAAAATATCCCCGATTAATTGTTCATTATTATATGGAATTTTTTGGCAGCCTATTGTTTTAATTGTACGCTTGTAACGACTCCCACATGGTTCCATAGTATGCTTGACAGCTCCACATCCAATACAGTCGGTATGTACGAGGATGAAAGTATGAACCACAGATTAAACATAGCATGAACTAGAAGGGTTAAGAATCCACTCATCCGCTTAACCTTTATTAGTTAATCATTTTGAAGAAAAAACTGCAGTGACGTTAGCTTCAGAGCCGGGCCTGAGGGTGTTCAGAGCGTGCGACGCACAGAGACCAGCTCTGTGTGTAGGCCTTTTATTTTTGGCCTTTCTTCCTGAAGTCATATAGAGTAAAAAAAGAAAAATGCTTGAGAGATTCGAAGCCTTGACCACTGGCATTGGACAGAAGACTCAACCACTAGATTGCTATAATTTTATGGCTATATTTGTTGCAAATTTATTACATAAACCTAGCTTAATAGCTTTCACCCCTAAAATTTAATTGGTTATGAATCTGGAACTGCTAAGAATTAATGCAATAACCATTCATTATTTTTAGATCTATATATAAAATGCATATGTTATCTTTAAATATTAAAATTTTATATTATCCTATGTTAAAACTGACTATAATTTTTTTAAATTTAACAGACGATTCCATCTTGGAAATCCCATATTATTGTTGATAACAAATTACGTTTTTCTAGTAGTGCACTATATTATGGGGATTTTTTTTTATAACCATAGATAAAGGCCTTACAATTAAGTTCGTACAGGGCCTTCAAGACTCAGGATCGGCTCTGCTTAGCTTCCTTATTTAAACATACCCACTATTTCACAATAAAAGTTCAAGATTCTCCTATTTAGATATACAGTTTTGGAGTGTTTTTTTAGGTTGTCTGTTCAAAATTAATGAAAAATAATGGGGTAATTGTTGGTCATAATCTAAGTGAGTTAATATTTTGAACATCAGTAATTGTTGATCTTCACGTGTTTTTAAGGACTTGTAGGCCACTTGCACAAGGCATCCTCTATCCGTTTGCTAGACTGCTACTGTTTGATACCTTATTAAGGCCTATTTCTACGCACATGCCAAAAAATACCTGTTTGGCATACCAGGTGGCATGGAAAACGAGTTGCGCCACTATGGGAAAACCATGGAGCGACAGAGTTCCTAGCGAACGATATTAACAATATCGCAAGCGATAAAGTCTTTATCGCCAGCGCTACCATTAATATCGCTCGTTATTGAATCTAGCACCAACGGTTAGTTCTTTATCGCCTATAAATAGGTAATTTTCAAACTCAAAACTTACCCCAAAAATTTTGTGAAAAATAATTTCTCTCTTTCTCAATCTAATTTCTCTATTTCTATCTTTCTCAATCTAATTTCTCTATTTCTCTCTTTCTCAATCTAATTTATTTTTTCAAATTTTCCCAACTGACACAATTTCAAACCAACTTGATTCAGCAACAGAACTTGATTTTTCTGGAGTAGTGCTTGAAGGTGCCGTTAAGAAGATATGTGATATATATACTTATAAAGAAATAGGTAAGAAGCAAATAAGTCTTCAAGTTTTGGATATTTACCAAGTCTAAACTGCAACTAAGAAAAGGCAAAGAAAAGTTCAAGGCAAGGAAAATAAAGGGAAAACAAATTTGAAGCCAAAGAAGAAGATAAACAAAGGAAACTCCGTTCATGAGCGCATTGATTGGAAGTTTGGTGAAATGAAGAAGATTAATAAGATGAAGAACATTGTCCCAAATTTTTATTTTTTAAGTTTATATTTCAAATTATTATTGTCTAGTTTTATGTCTTGTAAATTAAATGACTATTAATAATTAATTCGAAGTTAAATGAATTTGAAATGACTCGTATTGTTGAAAATTAAACTTAATTCTATTCTTAATCAGATCTTACATTTTAATTAGAGATACATTTTTGTTTAAACTAAAATAAGACAAGTTGTAGAACTTAATACTAAAAACAACTTTCAAACTTAATGACTTAATTAAGTAGATAATTAAGAAATCAAAACATAAATAGTGGATTATATTTTGACAACCCTCTTAAAATCTCAAAACAACTTCCAAATTGGAAGTCTTTTCCGTAGACGCGACGATATTTCACATGACACCTTTGTTTAAGTTCGATCATGGTTTCACCATC
Source organism: Papaver atlanticum (assembly GCA_023531105.1). Classification (NCBI taxonomy): domain Eukaryota; kingdom Viridiplantae; phylum Streptophyta; class Magnoliopsida; order Ranunculales; family Papaveraceae; genus Papaver; species Papaver atlanticum. The sequence continues at coordinate 254,370 of JAJJMB010008385.1, forward strand.
CCTCAAGTTTTGACCTTCTTGTTGAAGTAAAACAAGATACTTACTAATTTTCGTATTCATTACAGTGAAGCGATGAGACAACACCCTAACATCAAGATTGTTGGGGTTCATTGCTTGTTCTTGAAATTTTCTAAATATCCTTTCCCAAAAAAATTGGTGACGGGATTCTCCTCCGAATATAGTCCCAGTACAAAAAACATAATTCCTGCAAATACATTCATCTTCCTCAATAGTAAATTTTGGTAATTGCCTCCTAATTCGACTTTGCACATGGTCACGATTAACGACTCTCTGATTTTCGGCAGCATGTTGGTTGGCTACAAACTCAGCCATGTTCATATTATCGGCCATGCTCTCTAAGGAATTCGAAGAGTGATGAAAAGAATTGGAGATTGAGAAATTCTGGTGTGAGTTGAAATGAGTTTGAAATTGGGTATTTATAGAGGGGAAAAATGGTAGCCGTTGGATGAGGAACTGATAACTGATGTTCAAGTCAGCGAACGACAAATTGACTAACACTACAAGAAAACATGGATTAAGCGACCAAATTCTTAGCAAGCTCCCAAAATTTTGGTCGCTCTAATGGTTAAGCAACCAAGTTTGCAATCACCATATAGCTTGCTTGCTTAAAATATATTTCCACTATTTCGTAGCGACCAAAAAAGGTGTTAGGTTGGTACATCACTTTTTCAAGTTATCCACAACAACTACAAAAGTGGTTGAGTCGTTATTTACTTTGAGGCACAGCGGTCCATCAATTCAAAACATTTGGTTGGTACAATCATATCTCAGCAACACCACCCTTTCAAAGGAAAGTCAGATTTTAAAATTTGTGATTTGTTTACTAAGCTTTTTGTTTTAGCGATTCTAAATTTAGTTATGTAATAAAAAGAATCAGTATGTTGGGGAATAAGATTTATTTCAACAATACAAGGATATCATCCCATTGAAAATTTAGTATTCATTTTTTAAACCATCATCAAAAGGTACAAAATTAGTTATGTAATAAAAAGAATTAGTTTGTTGGTGAGTAAATTTTCCAAAATACAAGGTAGTGTGAATAGTAGTTGGGAACACCAACCTTTTGAAGGTTATGGTTCATACCATGGTGAGACCAATTACTATCCACACACACACCGGTCATACGAGCAAGAAAATAAGGATTATTATAGTGCTAGTACCTCGTCTTTGGACAATACAATCAAACTATTGAAAACTAGTCCTTATTATGATCCTTCTGTTTATGATCCTTCCGTATCTTTAGAAGAGTCTCTTAAGCAGTTAACTGAACAGACAAATAGGTTTGTGTCGGAAATGAATAGACGAACTGCACCATTGAGTGAATTCTCTATAGAGGAATCCCTCAAGCAAATGGCTGAGACGAACGAAAGACTTGCTCGAAATAATCTTGATTTCCAATACAGTGTTTCCAATAGTACCCTTGAAAATGAGGATAGTTATTTGCATAATCAAGATGACGAGGTTAGCATTGGAAACACTAGTTTAGACGAGGTTCGACCATTTTCATGTTATTACAATGATGATTATGACGAGGATAGTATTGATGAAGAATATGAAATTTGTAGGCATAGTGATCAGGAATTTGTTACTCCAATTGAGCTTTATAATGATAATGTAATTTCTTGTTCAAATCCAAATAATTTTAATAATTATTCACCTATTCAAAAGGACGAGGATTTGTCTAGAGATATCCCCGGTTTAGACGATGTAGTTTTTCCTTTTGATTACGAAGCCGATAGTGGTTTAGAGGAATGGGTTTATTCTGAAAATGCTGTTTTAGAGTCTAGCGACTTAGAAATAATAGTCTTAGACAAAGAAGATGAACTCGTAGAGCTTTTAAATTTGAGTGAGGATACATCACCTGAGTATAACCTAGAAGAAGCAATTGACTATTTTCAGGATTCTGATGATCTAGAAATTAGGGAAATTATAGCTAGTCTATCCAGAGACACCCAAAACTCTATGTTTGGGGGTGATTATCATTCTCCATGTGCCTTACCTTTAGCTCTTACAAAGATCCCTCACTTGGGACTTGATATCTGTACCTCGACCATTTTACAAGATTACCTTCATACTCGTTTTCCCGAACCTAATGATGTCCAGGAAGAAGCTCAGAAGTTAGAAACCCATCCTATGGTTGATGTGGTTTGCCCAGGCTATGATACCCATATTGACTTTGTTTTCCCACCAAATAGTTTTCTTCCAACTGTGGGAACGTTTATATTCCAAATGTGTCGAATATTAAGTTGTGAGACTAAACCTAAATGCTTTAGGAAATTAAAATCGACATGTTTGCTTTAGAATGACCACTACTCTCATTGTGGTCAATTAATTAAGTAAAACTTGATTGACTTAGAGGATCCTTAATTATTTAGGTTATTATTATGTGCTTCTAAGTTCTTATTTGAGTTTCTACAGACTCTAGAACCTAATAATTTGGATCTCACTTATGAGGAAATGCATCCAATGAAAATATTTTATTTAGACCCTTTCGTAGAACCTGAACCTGAACCAAAATTAGATATAAATTTCTTAATCAGGAAACTAGGTAAGGGCATGCTAGTCTTGTTCATTTTGTTGGTTTATTACAGTTTCCTTTGGTCAACTCTATTTTGTTTTGAAGACCCACAGTTATTCCGACTACTGTTATACGATTCGAAGTGACTAATCCTTTCCAATGTCTGGCTGAAGACTTTAAACTTAGCACTTCTTGGGAGGTAACCCATTCTCATGCAACACGGTAATATCTTTCCTTAACTCTTTTTCTTCAAATGGTAACAGTTTCTCCTTGTTCATGCTTTTAATTTTATCTTTAGAACATTGAGGACAATGTTAGATTTAAGTTTGGGGGTATGGGAGAAACTTTTTAGTTGCATTTTAAACTCCAGAGCCTAGAAATTTATGCCTATTAAGGATGGCACTAACCAATCTAAGTGGATGGAAGCATTTTGGTTTAGGAGTTGAGGAACTAATCTGATTAGATGGAAACGTCTATAAGAGTCTATTCATAAAAGCACGGAGCTCAGGTGTTAGAAATAACATGATAGTTTCACCGTATCTCGGAATCATCTTATTACTTCTGTTTTTATTTTTGCAAATTTTCATGTTGATGTCTGCTGGGGTGAAATAGAGTGATTGAGTTACAACCAAAAAAAAAAAACAAAAAAAAAACAACAGACCAATTAGACCAATCGGAATAAATAACACTTGGATAGCAATATGTGTGTGTTCTCCCTGTCTCCGTCGCCTAAACAAGCGTGGAATGCAGGATCCACGGGAATTACCATGTAATCTGCTGACAAGAAGCATGCGCTTGGATCCAAAAGATCTAATCATGTCGTTAAAAATAAAATAAAATAAATAAATAAATAATGGTTTATTATAAAGTCGACCACTGGTTCCCTTGTATATGCCAGCTGAGTTGATGTAGATTTAGGATTGTCGACCACTGGTTCCCTTGAATATGCCAGTTGTGTTGATATTAGTCAAGACCAGTACCTCAATCCATTAGGTCTTAGGTTCATCTTGGCATTGAAGTCCATTCGCAACCATCTACTTCTATATCCATCTTCTTAATCTATTCATGTAATTTGTTTGATTCCGGATATTGATGTCCATAGTGCGACTATCTTAGTAGAGCTCTGTCACTTATATATGAATTTTAGTATACTCGAGTGCAAACTTGTATACAGCAATTGGAATTTCGCATCAGGGTACTTCCTCCCGTAATCAATAAGTATGCCAACCAAGGAGGTTCTTTAGTGCATTCCAAGGTTCTGTGTAGATAGCTAGGGTCTGGAGTAAAGTTTTTGTGGGTACACCTCTGGTAAACCCTCCCGAGACTATAACTCAGCCACTAGGGCCACCTAGGCGTTTAAAGGCTTGTTGCACATGCTAAGTGCAATCGACGATGCCTGCGACAGTGAGTTAGGATGCTATTTTTGTAGTTTTGATTTGCTCGGGACTAGCAAATAATAAGTTTGGGGGTATTTGATAGACGCATTTATGTGTCTATTTTTCATCTCTTTTGTGTATATTGTTAGTACCCATTTTTGTACTAATTTTGGTATTTTATCCCTTTGTAGGTGTTTTTGGAGGAATAGGTTTTTGCGGCAAAATTGGCTCGAAAAGTTGATAAATGCAACCCAAGGGACGAGTGTTATGCGGACTCCAGCAACGGATAAGGGGCGACCATTGGATAAGGGGTAACCTTCCCCTTCACGTTCAAATTCTGAATTTGGGCGGGAAACCAAAAACTTAAAAGCGTGTTTCCTGGCAGATTTGGTGATGGATTTCTAGAGGTGTTTGAGGTCGATTAAACCTATGATTTTCATAGGGTAGACTCCTTATGGGTCTAGGAGTCTAACATGGGTGTTTAAATCGATTAAACTGGGCTCAATCGACGGGTTTTGATCTCAACAGCAAAATATGGAAAGTCACGTGTGTGACCGATTTTAGGAAATTTTAGAGAGATTAAAGTCAAGATTTTATTCCCAAAGCTTAATATATATCTAAGGAAGAGTTTAGAATCAAAAGGAAAGCCCAGATATGCGTGGAAATTCTAAAACAAGAAATTGCCGCAACTTTGCCGTGAAGAGAAAGAAAGAGATTTCGCAAGATTTTGGAGAGATTTAATCACTCTTTTTGATATAAATAGATTGTTTGGGTCATATATAGAGGGTGTCGAGAGTTTGTGGGGCTGAGGAGGGCTGAGGAGTCGAGAATCAGAGGTTTACAGGCCGTTGCTGCTGCTGTTTTCTGCTGGTGCGGAACTGAAGAACACGAAGAACATAAGACGCACACTGAACAGTCGCGAAGAACACGAAGAACTTCGACCCACAGTTAACCGTCGCATAAGCAGTCTTATATTCTCGTTTATTAACAGCACTTCAGTTTTATCGGTGATTCTGTAACGCCAGAAAAGCGTTGCAGATTCGCTGTATTATTATTTCTCTTCAATAAAAACACCTTTTGAGCCATGTTTTTATCTTTTGAGCATGTTTTTACCATGAGGAGCTAAACCCAAACACTGGGATGACGGAGGAAGACGAATATCATACTTGGGGTAATTTTATTAATTCTTTTTAAGACTTTTGCATTAATTTTAATTGAAATTATGATTTGAATTAATTGGTTGTCATTTAATTTGATGATGTATGCTTAGCTTAGGTGTTTTGATACATCATGCTTAGGATTTACAATCAATGTTTTGAGAATCTACCTTGGCAAAAATAGAGTCCTTGTTTTTCTTGAGCTAAAATTGTCAAAGAATTAATAATTGAACCTTATGTTTTGAATTCGGTGGAATCCTGAATCTCAGTACCTCTCACCATTGTTTAATATTTTTGTATATATTTTTATTAAATTTAAAAACTCGAATCTTCACAAGTCCGAGTGAACGACAACCTTACTCACCACTTTCACTACAACTTAAAAATTTACATCAGGAGCACAAAAATTTGGTTGCTTAAAAAGTTTAAGCAACCCACTTCAGGCCGTATTTCATTTGCTCTTAGGGTGCTTGGTCTAGGTATTAAGCAATCAGAATAAATTTGGTAGCTTAAAAACTTAAGCAATCAACTTCAGGCCAAGTTATTCCATGTATCTATTAACTAGGTATTTCAATCGCCCATAGGGTACTTGGTCTAGCTATGAAGCGATCGGTATTTCACTTGCTTTAGTATGGTTGGTCTATCTATGAAGCGATGGTTATTTTGCTTGCTCCAGGGAGGTCGGTCTAGCTATGAAGCAATTAAGAAAAAAGACGCTACATGATAGTTGGTTGATTACTAAAGAGATTGCCTAGCTGCTCTAGACTTGTAGAAATCCCACCTTTTGCAACTAAAGAGCGAGAGCCAAATTAAGTCGCTTTAAGGGTTAGAGCGACTTAATATGAGCTTTTGCAACCAAAAATGCCTGGTCGCTTAATCCAGGTTTTCTTGTAGTTTAATGCTGGCGCTGGAATGACCAACGAGCGATATTTAAACCTCTAGCGATGGACACTCTATAACTCGCTGGAAAATTTGTCGTGTATGCCTATATGTCATATTTGACATATAGACATACTAGGGAATGACCCGTGCTATACCGGCACGGGATATTTTACACTGTTCTAAGCTGTGGCATTAAACAATCTTTAAAAGCTTGACTTCTTGTGTATGTTTTGTTTTGGTCAAAAAAGAAAAAAAATCTGTGTTTTGAAGAGAGATTAAGAACATCATATCAGTTATGTTAAAGTTTTTTTTTTTTACAATTTTTTTTCTTCTGTATACTGATTTTAATCATGAGAGAGGCCAGACACACCGAAGTTTTACACTTCGTTGTGTCCCGAAGGAGATCGAACGGCCAATATTTTGGCGTGCTTAGCATCTAGATAGGGAAGGGCAGAAGTGGGCCCCTTCCCTCTCACACGGTGTATTTGCGGGGTTTTTTTCCGGTTTGTTAATCATTTTCGTTTAATCACAGAGGTTTTGGATTTACATTGAAGCTCGAAATTGGTACTAACGTTTCTCGTGTATCTGGCCATCTGGGAACAGCTACTGGATCGAAAACAATCCCTATAAAATATCAGGATGTCTATGAAAATAAAACAAAATGAATCTAAACTTCACCTCAGGTTGAGTTTTGCACAAAAAGAAAGTGTCATGCTTCAAAAACGGGATAATCACACCCCTTCCCAACAATTATATAGTATAACTCGTTTAAACTTTGCACAAAATGAGAAAATTATGCCTGAAAAATGGAAATAAAATGTTTTTTTTTTTTAAAATATACATCTTATTCTCATCTACAGATTTCAACCGACTATAAAGCCTAAAAAGAGCTCTATGTACACCCCAAGAATAATTCGGAAGATGAGAAAAAATAATGAAAAAGACACCCTCCTTCGGCTTATATGGAGTATTATTTACTCAAGATGAAAAATCCATCAAAAAAATGTAAACCAAAAGATCAATCAGCCTATAAAACATCTGTACATCCGTCTCCTGGCTTATTATTGCATATTTAGTTGGAGATATGTTCTGAGTAGCATTTTGTGTCAAACTGCAAAGATAATAAAAGAGAATTGCAATTTAGTGAGCAACTCACGGAAAGAGTAGCAGACAACCTCCAAATGATTGATGGTAAACTGATAAAATAAAGTCAGAGGCATAATTGTAAAAACTGTAAGTAAACTTGTGAGTTGTGAACCATGCTTGCTTTTTCGGTTTTTCCACTCCAGTAAAGCACTTTATGTTGGTTTTTGGCTTTAGTCTTCATACATGGTAACGCAAGATATGATAACTCTTCCATATGATCTCCTTGAGTTACACGAACCTTTACAAAACACCATAATCCCAAAAAATTATCGGCAACAAACTAAAACTGCCTACTTCATCTATAAACAAAAGAAAAGAACCGTCACGTATTAGCGTTAGGACCAAAAAAAAAAGAAGAAAAAAAGATGCTCTCGTATGTGTACTCATGACTGTAAGGGAATTAGTTAAGAGGCAAGAGATCCAAGTGTGATGTTTTCTTGCATACACATGACCTGTAAAAACTGAAGCGAATCATTTCTGCAGTTGATTGGAAAAATTCTAACAAATTAAATGAAACCAATGCATCTGAAGCCAAAAATAAAGTAAGGAAGCATCATCCATGTTAAAGAAACAAAATCCCAGTTGGATATCCATTATTCCGAACTCCTACCTTCTGTCTTCAAGCTTACCAAAGAATTTTGCATCAACATTTCAATATCAAGCTGAGGCAGAAAGACACAATCACATAGTTGTAAGAAGAAAAAGAAGAAGTGGATACTTAACGATATTATATTTTCCCCTCATGTGAAAGTTAGAGAATAAACTTAATGAAGTGTTAAAATAAAATCACCAAATACTTTCAACTGATATGAGCATCTTGCTATTATTTGAAGTAGTCACAGACTCTGATATACTATCTAATATTTAAAGTAGTTCTTAAGTATGCCAAAGCCAAAAACAAACAAAACAAAATCAAATGATCCAGGAAAAAGGAGGCCCAGGAGGGATATGTTCATAAATCAATTGATTGATCAATTAAACAACACTGAAAGAAGCAAAATCAAGATAACAGATGTTAGTACTGCTATGAAAGGTGCATCTATACCATTAAGAATCTTGTCAATGGAGGATGTTGAGAAAATTATGTTGGCTTTTTTGGTCTACGCTTTCATCAAATATGAGAATGATGATGTTACAATGATTTACTATCTAAAGTGATATGCTAAAACTATTTAGCATATGAAGCACTGTGGTACTATCTTAAAGCAGAAATACTTCACAAGTTTTCCCTAACCATGAAGAGATCAAACACGGGTGAGTGACTCCTTAAGTCCACCTTAATTTGAACAGTGAAAACAACAAAGTTTAACAAATTCACTGTCCAAATACCGAAAATTTAACATCAAGAAATTACTGAATTCAGTTTAAGTCTGTTACCTACCTAAACAAATCGAAAATAAGAATGAAGTTTGCGGATGGGGGTTTTTGTTGTGGAAGAGTGGAGTTATATCATCCACATATTTCATCCATTGATTATGCAAGCATAATCATCACTTCCACCATTATAATGCTTAAAGAGTTAAGATGAGGAATCGGACTGTCTTGTACCTTATAACTGGACTTTTCTGTGGATAGCTACATCGGATTTGAGATGACATGGAAGAGCACTGCATTAATCATACAAAGAACAGTTAGAACAAACGGTGTCGGCATCACCAGAAGAAAAAAATTAGTCACAAAAAATAGAATTCACCAAATCATAGAAAGTGGACAGTTTGGCCGTACATCGTAACATGTAGCAATTCGTAGACTCACTGAAGATCCTATCTACCTTTACAGTTTCCTTGTTCCCAGTACCGGCAACAAATTTTTTTTTTTTTTATTTGAGGAAACAATCTCCACTTTTACTTTTTTTTGCTAACTGAGCACGTTGTCAAATGGACAACTAAGTGTATTTACCCGTCATTGTTGAGTAATGTAATGTTAGTGAACTAGTGTAATAGGAGTATTAACTTTACATTTAGTTGTGTGTTGTTCAAATGAGTGGATGTTAGACATCCACTCATTTTCCTTGTAAGGTCTTTTATAGACCAAGTACAAGAGGGAGTGTATTATCTCTTCAACTTAATGAAATTAGAGAGAGTGAGAAGAACCAAATAGGTCCCCACTTCTCCATTAATACCCAAACAACCAACAATTGGTATCTAGCGCTTAGATCTATTAGATTTGATCTTGGTGAGTGAAAATAAATAAATCAATACCCATTAAATCCAAAAAATCAGAAACAAATAAACTTTTCAAAATCTTGATCTAAAAAAAAAAAACCAATTTCTTCAATCAATCTTCAACCAAATCAATGGCAAGTAGTAGTAACTCAAGTCTATACATTCAACAACCTTCAATACCACTTTTTCATGGAGAAAATTATGATTTTTGGGCATCAAAATGAAGACCTTGTTCATGTCACAAGATATGTGGGAGATTGTACAAAATGGGTATGATGAAATTGAAGATACGTCAACTCTAGAACAACCCCAAAAGGATTTACTTAAGGAGAGTAGAAAGAAGAATGCAAAAGCATCCATGTACATTCAACAAGGAGTTGGAGACACTATTCTACCAAGAGTAATTCATTTTCCTTTAGCTAAAGAAGCTTGGGATATCCTTCAACAAGAGTATGGAGGTAATAAGAAGGTAAGAGAGTTGAAATTACATTTATATAGAAGAGACTTTGAGAATCTAAAAATGAATGAGAATGAATGTTTGAATGAGTTTTCTTCAAGAGTTGTTGAAATTGTTAATAATATGTTGATGTGTGGTGAGAAGATGGAAAAAAGAAGAATTTGTGAGAAGATATTGATTTGTTTGCCGAAGAAATTTGAACCAATCGTGGTGGTTTTGGAAGAGACTAAAGATTTCTCTACATTAAAGTCACAAGAATTATGGGCTTCGTTAAAGGTGTATGCGATTGAGAGTGCTTTTCAATCGAAAATGAACTTGAACTCAATGAAGAAAAATGAGTACAAGGGTGATGCTTCATCTAACTTCAAAGGAAAGGGGAAATGGAAGAAAGCAGGAGCAAGCTCCAACAACTACCAAAAGGGTGATTCTCAACAAGTACCAAAATGCAATTTTTGCAAGAAGAATGGTCATTTGGAGAAGAATTGTTGGAACAAAGGGAAACGAAAATGTCATCATTGCAAGAAGTATGGACATTTGGAGGAGGATTGTAGATACAAAGGAGATGAACATGCCGGTAGAGCGGAAGAGAAAGAAGAAAAAGGAAAACAAAACTTGTTTTATGCTTGTCAAAGTGTCGTAGAAACTTCCAAGAGTGAAGTGTGGTTTGTGGATAGTGGTTGTACTACTCATATGTCCGATTGAAGAGCTTGTTTGTTGATATGGATACATCCATAAATTCTCTAGTGAAGATGGGGTATGGAAACATGGTTCAAGCTAACGGAAGAGGTACAATTGGCGTGCAAACTATCAATGGAGCAAAATACATTAGAGATGTGTTATATGTTCCGGATTTGGCACAAAATTTGCTTGGTGTTGGGAAACTTGTGGATCTTGGGTACGCGGTTCATTTTGAAGATGGATATTGCACCATTTATGACCAGAAACACAAGAACAAGAGACAAGTAATGAAGAGTATCAAAATGGAGAAGAATAGAAGCTTTCCAATTGTATTTGAAAAGGAGAAGAATGTTGCATTGAGGATGGAAACCATTGATGAAACATGGTTATGGCATAAAAGATTTGGGCATTTGAATTTCAATAATCTCAAGGTGCTTTCCAACAAGAACATGGTGCAAGGACTTCTACAACATATCAACCACAAGGATGGAGTATGTGAAGGTTGTGCACTTGGAAAACAACATCGCCAACCATTCCCAAAAGGTGTAGCATGGAGAGCAAAAGAACTTCTTGGTTTGGTACATACCGATGTGTGTGGACCAATGAAGACACCAACTCATGGAGGTAATAGATACTTTATCTTATTCATTGATGATTTTAGTCGTATGACTTGGGGTGTACTTCATGAGGCGAAAATCCGAAGTTTTTAGCATCTTCAAGAAGTTTAAGAGCCTTATTGAAAAGCAAAGTGGTCACTATATCAAAGTTTTGAGAAGTGATAGAGGTAAAGAATACAACAACAAAGAGTTTAATAAATTTTTTGAAGATGAAGGCTTAGAAAGGCAACTAACCGTGGGTTATACTCCTCAACAAAATGGTGTTTCCGAGAGAAAGAACCAAACCGTTATGGAGATGGCGAAGTCCATGCTTCATGAAAAGGGTATGCCTAAAGTGTTTTGGGCCGAATCCGTCAACACCGCCGTCAACTTGATGAATAGGTGTCCAACAAAAGACGTATGGGATAAAACTCCAATTGAAGCATGGGGTGGAAGAAAACCATCGGTAAGGCATCTTAAAGTTTTTTGTAGTGTGTGTTATTCTAAAATTCCAAAGGTGAAGAGAACAAAGCTTGATGAATCAAGTGAGAAGTGTATATTCATTGGCTATATCCTCCGATCAAAAGGTTATAGGTTGTTTAGCTTGAAGAACAACACAATGATCACAAGCCGTGATGTCTTGTTTAATGAATGAGCTTCATGGAATTGGGAAGAAGGTAAAATTGAGAAGATAACAATTATTGTTGATGAAGAGCAATAAAATTCAGCAACAAATGAAGTTGAAGAAGGTGAAGAAAATGAGGAATAACTAACTCAAACACCTCCAAATACAAGACAAGGAGCATCTCCAAGTATGTCTCTAAGTAAGAGTGCATCAACATCACCACCATCGGCACCAAAGAAGATGCATGGGTTGAGTGAAGTGTATTAAAGATGCAACTATTGTATGGTCGAACCGGAAAATTTTGAAGAAGTATCAAAAGAACCGGTTTGGATAAAAGCTATGGAAGAAGAAGTTTTAGTCATTGACGAGAACAATACATGGGAGAAAGTAGCAAGGCCAAGTGACAAAGAAGTTATTGGTGTGAAGTGGATCTACAAGGTCAAGTACAATGCGGATGGATCGGTTCAAAGGAACAAAGCAAGGTTGGTGGCAAAGGGATATTCACAACAACCCGGCATCGACTACAATGAGACTTTTGCACCGGTTGCTCGTCTTGACACCATTAGAGCCGTGATTTCTATGGCTTCCCAAAAAGGTTGGTTACTTTCTCAACTTGATGTCAAATCGGCATTTTTGAATGGAGAACTCCATGAAGAGGTCTATGTAGAACAACCACAAGGTTTTGTGATTGAATGAGAAGAAGACAAAGTATACAAGTTGAAGAAAGCTTTGTATGGACTCAAGCAAGCACCAAGAGCTTGGTATAGTGAGATAGATGGATACTTCAAAAGGACAAACTTCAACAAAAGCAAGAGTGAGCCTACACTATATGTGAAGACAAAAGGTACGTCTATTCTCATCGTTGCCTTGTATGTTGATGACCTTATCTTTACGGGAAATGATGTTCATATGATTGAACAATTCAAGAGAGAAATGATGATGAAATATGAGATGAGTGACATGGGTTTGCTCAAGTACTTCCTTGGTATTGAAGTTCACCAAAGTGAAGATGGAGTGTTCATTTCTCAAAGCAAGTATGCCGAAAAGGTGTTGAAGAAATTTGGTATGCTTGGTTGTAACCCCACATCAACACCACTTGTAGTGAATGAGAAACTCAAGAAAGATGATGGAGGAAGAAAGTTTGATGAGACTTACTATAGAAGTCTTATTGGAAACTTGTTGTATCTTACACATACAAGACCCGACATCATGTTTGCTTCAACTATGCTTTCTAGGTTCATGAGTTCACCTAGTCATCTACATCTTGGCGCGGCAAAGAGGTTTTTGAGGTATATACAAGGAACAATGAATTTTGGAATCATGTATTCAAGAAATTTGGATATCAAATTAGTTGGCTATTGTGATAGCAACTTGGGAGGATGTATTGATGACATGAAGAGTACATCGGGGTATGCTTTTTCTCCTTGTTCGGGTATATTTACATGGGCATCGAAGAAGCAAGAAACCATAGCTCAATCCACGACGGAAGCGGAGTACATTTCGGCATCAATAGCTACATCTCATGTTGTATGGCTAAGAAGAATCATGGAAGACATTCAAGAGAAGCAAGAAGAAAGCACCATAATCTTTTGTGACGACAAATCGGCAATTGCTATGTCCGAAAATTTGGTTGAGCATTGTAGATCAAGGCACGTCAAACTCAAGTACCATTTCATTCGAGAAGCGGTTGAAGATGGTGAGATAGAACTCAAGTATTGCAAGACGGAAGACCAATTGGCGGACATATTCACCAAGGCACTTGCCAAAGGAAAATTTCAACATTTCCATGAACTACTAGGAGTAGAAGAACATCACATTAAGGAGGAGATTGTTGAGTAATGTAATGTTAGTGAACTAGTGTAATAGGAGTGTTAACTTTACATTTAGTTGTGTGTTGTTCAAATGAGTGGATGTTAGATAACCACACATTTTCCTTGTAAGGTCTTTTATAGACCAAGTAGAAGAGGGAGTGTATTATCTCTTCAATTTAATGAAATTAGAGAGAGTGATTAGAACCAAATAGGTTCCCACTTCTCCATTAACAAAATCATCCACAAACATCTCTTTTTTAATCACCCAAACAACCAACAGTCATACACACCAAGTAATTAATTTGAACACACAATGGAAATTCATATATTGAACATATTGTGGAAATGGAAATATGCAGGATTGTGAGAATGAAGAATGTGAGGATTGTGAGAGGTTTATTGGGTGTTTCATCATGAGAAGTAACTCAAAGTGGTAAGGTTCTAAGCCGTTATGGAATAGAGAAAGGGGAAAAAGAAAAGAATTAAATTTGCATTAAGACTAACGTGGTGCTTAGATGACGGATGGGGATTAAAACAAATCAGATTATGCTGGGAGGGGAGGGAAGATCCCATCCACCCGTTGGAAAATTGAATATATCTCAGCCGTCCCATGACTCACCAAATACTATTATTGTATAAGCATTGATATATTTGACACTTTGGCATACCCATAATGGATACATATATGGCAAATCTGATGTTTGCCATGTGCATAGGAATAGGCCTAAAATATTGTAAAACCAAGTTTTGTTACGTAGCTACTAGGAAAATATCATCGAGATACACCAACACAAATAATAGCAATTGCATGAGATCAAAACAATCATAGAAGTGCTTAAGGTTTCAGATACAACAACTTAAAATCCTAACTCGTGTAGTAGTAAGTTTGAACCTAACACATTTCAGGTGTTTCGCTGCGATTTCCCCATTTGATAGTCAAAGACTCCGGCAATAGTTTATGAACATGAACTTCTATGCAAAGCATGGCATGAGCTAATCGATCTCTACTTTTTGTTTTCTGATCAGCAAACAAAAGAATTCCTAACCCACTCCCAATTCTGGTGAGGACAAATAATCAATACGATACATTCAGAGTCTACATCAAATGATTGTATCACACAAATCATGTAAGATGTTACTTGGCGATTTTCACATGTTCAGCTTTTGACTTGCGTCAAGAATATAAGATAAACTTGGTTGAAGCAAAAGCTTACCAACACACATTTCGAGAAATATGTAAGCGAGTTAAACTCAGCTCGAAATATAAAATGTTTACAATCGAATACTATATAGCTATACGACTTTTGTCTCAATAAGGAGATAGAGTAGAAATAGACTTTCTGAGTGATAGATGAGTTTCAGTCTCAACATACCTTTTTCGATGAAGTTCCACAAGCTTTCCTAATGATTCCAGGTGTGATCAATGAGGTCAGCGACCGCTTATATTAGAAAACAGGTTGCTGGTTCCAGTGTATTAATGAATTACAGGATCCCGTTTTCTTGAATATGAGTCGTTAATCCTTCTCCAATTTAGTGGAAAGGATGTTGCTTAAGTGTGGGGTTGAGGGATGTCAATTTCCTAAATTTGGGACTGGTTGAGTATGAGGTGGCTGGAGAGCCTAGAAAGAGAGGTTTTTGCTTGAGATATTTTTCATTGCAGAGGTTGGCATAGGTTGAGTATGGATTTTCAAGGATGTTCCAGATCCACTTCATGAATAGCGCTTAATAATTATCACTTCTTCTTCGAATTCCCAGACCGCTTCCAGCTTTGGTCTTAGTCAATTTATTATAACCTAATGGGTGTAGCTTTTTGACTGAGGAGTCACTTCCCCTGAAATTTCTTCAGATGATACAATTTATCTTCTTGTTGACACTGACATTAAATTTTTTTGCTTGCATGATGTGGTTTGAGGTAGGGGTTGGGGAGGATTTTATGAGCGCTAGTCTTCCTACCTGTGTTAGACACTTTGTCATCCATCCTTTTTCCTTAGGCGCCAACCGATTTAGTAGAGGTTCAAAAATATGGCGAGAGGATCTTCCATGCTTGAATTCGATTCCTAGGTAAATCGGTGGTGTCGATGTTGTGGGCATATTAAAATCTTGATGAACATAAAGTAATTGTTGTTGGTTGAGTTTTGGATGGTGGATGATGATAGATTTCAAACTATTAATGTGTTGACCAGCAGACGTACTGTGGATGTGTAATAAATGTTTAAATTAAATTGTGCCTTCCGTTGATGCTTTGAATATTATAAGTAGATCATCCTTATGCATGAGGTGGAGAATTGGTGGAGATTTTTGTGAGATGCGCAATCCTTGAACTGCTTTTTGGTCCTCAAGATTTCCCAATTTGTTGATAGTGTTTCTTCACAAATGATAAATACATACGAGGAAAGAGGGTCTCCTTGCATGATTCCTCTAGTTGGGGTAATGTAGCCATGTGGTGTACCATTTATGTTAATTGAATAAATAACCAATGATATACATAACATGATGTAATATATGAAGGATGTCGGAAAACCTAATTTTTTACAGGATTTTCTAATGAAACCCCAATCCAGGCTATCATAAGCTTTTTGAATATCCAGTTTAAGAGATAATTTTTAGATCTTTAGTGTTGGTAGAGGTTCTAATATAGTGGAAACGTTCTCCAGCAATTGCGATATTATCTTGAATAGATCACTGGGGTACAAAAGCGCTTTGGTAGGGGCTTATTAGGAATGGGAGTAAAGGGCGAAGGCGGTTGAAAACCTATTGAAAAAACTTTGAACCATTTCTATTAAGTGTACATGGGTTGTTACCCAGAAAAATTTGAAAAACTTACTGGTGTATCCATCTGGGCCTGGAACACGTTCAGAGCCAATGGAGAATAGAGCCTTGTTGATGTCCTCAGGGGTTACTGCTTTCGTCAGTGAGTCACATTGATTGGGAGTTAACCTTGGATTTATTGATGTAAATAGGTTTTCGTCAATTTCCATATTCGGATCCATATATTGCTTAGTTAAGTGCTAAACTAACAGGTCAACTATATAGCATCTTTATCTGTTACCCAATTATTTTGATGATCTTGAAGTTTCTGAATGTTATTGCTGCTTCGACGGATTGTTTCTTTGGTGTGGAAGAAAGTGTTGTTACGATCACCGGATTGTAGCCATTGGCTTCTTTATCTTTGCCTCAAATATGTTGCATGAAAGTCTAGCAGTGTCATATGTTGTTCCCTGAGTTGTTTTTCCTGGAGTTGATAGTAAATTAAATTATTGCTTGTAGGAGTTGCGCATTAGTGTTGTGCCATTTTGATTTGAGTTGCTGATTTATTGATCATAGATGGGAGGTGACCGAAGGTTACCTTGTTCCATCCAATAAGGATTTTTCTAGTCGAAATGAGTTTGAGCTATAGATTTACTGTAGGTTCTGCAGCATGTAGTTTATTCCATGTTGAGCTTACCACTTATTGAATCTGAGGGTGGGTAAGCCTTAAATGCTCAAATTTATAGTTCTTGCCTCCTTGCTAGTAAATTATCTTAGTTTGAAGTAGAATTGCGGCATGGTCCGAAGTAATTTGCGGGAGATGGGTAACTACGACATGTGGGTAGGACGTTCACCACGTTTAGTTTCGAAGGCTCTGTCAAGTCGTTCCAGAAAGTTATCTTGTCCTCGTTGATTGTTGGACCAGGTGAACGAATCGCCGCGGGATCCCAAATTCATTAATCCTACCTGGTCGAGCAAGTTAAGGAATGGCTGGGTTTGTGCATATGTAATCTGCTAGCTACCTCTTTTTTCTGATCGATCCATTACCTTGTTGAACTCGCCAATAAGGAACCATGGTGTATGAATGTTGGATAAAAGTGATGGAAAATCATTCGAGGACTCATTTCTTGCATCTGGGTGTAAGGAGGTGCAAATACCCGTGCAAATCCATGGATGTTCAGGTGTCGGGGAGTAATAATGGCGTAAATATAACTCTAGGAGTAAAAAATGATTTACACATCATAATCTTCCCTCCACATTAAGCATAGTCCTCCTCGTCTACCTACCTTAGGGATAGAGAAATGGTTCTGGAATTGAAGTGATTGTGCAATTTTGTTGCTAGAGTTTCATAAAGAAAAACAAATGATGGTTTGTGCAGCGAAATCAATCCGCGACCACTGGAATGCCGGATTATTAAGTTTATATTAAATGGTCCAATATCAGACCCATCGATTTCGATCAATCAAGCTTATCATGCGCTTAATGCTTAATTAGTTAGGATCATTATATATATTGCCAGTTTACCAACATTGTTTTATCATATCACAGATTCATAAGTGATATGCCCGCTTATCTCGGTATTCTAACACTCTTAAGGTTTTAGTTATCCCACAACCTCGTACGGGGAACTACACTGTAAACTATTGAACGATTGAAGCTTTGGGCCGATGTAACTCCAGTGTAGCACTATAGTGGTAAAATTATTATGTGATTACCATTAGCATGAGTTTGAAACCCGTGCCCACTAAGTTTCTTTATGGATAAAAAATATAAATAAAATGAATTTGAAGCTTTGGAATATCTTTAGATGGTCCAAGATGATGCTTCAAAAAAAATATTTTTTTATTTATTTTTTTGTCAATGTCAAAGACTTTTGATGGCAGTGGCGGAGCCATACCAAGGGAGACTAGATACCTAAGAGATTGAAGCAACTACAACGCCCGCATTGATATAAAACATCCATTGGTATCACATCTATGCACACAGATAACATTGATAATTGTTAAAAATTTGCAAGTATCTCACTTTTCATTGGTATGATGCCTCTTTACGAAAGTAAACGGCAACTGAGTGTAACTTTTCCTTGTGAAAACAGACCAGTATCACATATATGCACACAGTAATTACTTATCTCAACAATAAGTTGTTCAACCGACGATCTATGCTATATCCGCCAAGAAAACCCCTGCATTTTTCCTGCGTTTTTTTCTTCTAAGGATGTCGTTTATAGTTTTCTTCCAATTTGGGAAGCCATGTGCTACTGAAGTCTAGCTTTCATGCCAACAACCAACGACCAGATTTACTCATGAGAAGAAGAAATAGAGAGTAAAATATCAAAATATAAACACATGTTAATTAGTATACTACTAATTTTAGTTCATTGTCATTGACAATTTAGTTTCGCACAACATTGAATTTAGCAAATTAAATACTAAAATAGATCAAAAATGAAGTACAAATAATAGACTCATAATAGTGGATATCCATTGTAAAGAAACACTAATTTTAGCAAAATTTTAAGTTTTCACTAATTTTAAAGCTTAAGAGACAAATCAATATTCTTCAAGTCTCCTTCTTGGTTACTTGCAGTGCTACTCCTTCCACCACCACCATCACCACCACCTTGCAAAAGAAAAGTACCACCAACCCCTTCTTGATTATTAAACCTAGGGGCACGTGGCATAGGCCCAGGTACTAATGACGGTAACATTGATGGTCGCTGCTCAACCATGGACTGGATTCTAAATGATGATGTCCATCCAGGATGATGCTGTCCAAAACGATGTTGATGACAAGGAAGACCAAAAGATGAAGAAGGTAAAAAAGATGATGAGGGTTTATTAATCGTAGAATGAACTTGAACACCTAATGAACAACCATTACTGAGAGGAGAACAATAAAGAGGTAAGGAACCCATACTTGAGAATTGATAATGGTGATTGTAGGGACGGTGGTGCGTGTTTGCATAACTAAAAGCAGCAGCAGCACCTTGATGAAGATGTCGATCTCTTTTGGCAATTGTACGCTCTCGCTTATGTGCGTTTTGGTGTCCTCCTAATGCTTGTGAACTATGGAATTTCCTTGGAAAGTAAGTACAAGAAAATACTATTGGTTCTTCATCTAATACTCTATTTTCCTCTACTTCGTCTTTTGATGATAATGAACGACCCACATTGAAATTTTGTATCAAATTGAGTTCCAGATTTAATGAAAACCCTTCATTAAGATCAATTTCCTTTTCTTGGTTTCTATATTCTTTTTCAGAGTTGTCTAACTCATATATACTACTTGAAGAATGTAAAACAAAAGGTTCTGTGGGTGGTGCTTCTTCCATGAGAGGAGGAGCTAGGAACTGATGTTAGTTTCACATTCTCACTTTCACTTATTTGCTTGGTGGGTTGTTACTGGAAATAAGCCTGGAAACAAAGAGTGATAGAGATGATTCAAATGATCAGTCTCTTTCTCTTTGAAAGGTAGGTTAAGACACCATGTCCTTTCTTCTACTGCTCAGTAATAATTATCATAAATTTTAGCAGTGGTTGTTTGTTAATCATAATGGGGTTTCGTAATGGATCAATGGCAAACAGAAACTTGTACTACTGTACAATGTTGATAACAGTGTAACTAGTGGTAATCATCAACGTACGGTAGTTTGCCAAAATAAAATAAAAATTGTGTATATTCGGTAGAAGAGGCTGGTCATAATCTAAATGTGCCGATACTTCAGGAATTCTACGCGACTTACAGAAGCATCCTCCATTATGTTGGGATTATGCCCAAAAACAATGGTTTGACATCTCATTTTATGTATTATCTAACAGATTATTTTAAACATGCTACGTGAGATATGGTCGAATATATTATTTGTAATTTATACAGTGGAAGATATAATATATTGGTGACATTTGTTTGTTCTTAATCTATGTGAATTTTATTCATTGTTTAGATTATAACTTGCTATGATAAATACGTATGTATTATGATGAATCTCAATCATAGAAGTGGAGACTTCTAAATCTAGCAGGTTGATGTAATTGGATTATATCGAACCGGTCGGTTAGTTCTATTCATTGTATATCATCCAATGAATGGATCTAAGCAACTACTTTACGTAAGTTCTTAATCCTGAGAATATTTATATACCTTACGTGTATTTCGGCTATTTTATCTTACCAAGCAGTGAGGTCATTTGGATCCAATATCCGGGTAAGATAGATAGTCGTGAGTGCGCAGTAAGAATATACATATTCAATATGGTTTCCGCCTCGGATGTGTATTCCCTTGGATTATTGTGCGGGAATTATTATTCACGACTGGCAAGTGGTCACTTAAATTGTTTAAGTGATTATTAGAACAATAATATGGAAAGCACATTCTAATCGTCAAGGACCAAGATATAAATTCTTTATAGGAGCTGATGTGTAATTGTTACACACCTATAGGAGTTTATGAATACCGGTATTAGCGGAAGGACTTACGGGTAAGAAAGTAGAGGAAGGGTTTTACTTTTATTAAAACAGACAATTTTAGAGTGTTTGTCAATTACAATTCTTTGGTGGAATGACTTGTAATTTCTTAATCGTATTTAGAATTGTGTGAGACACATAGAATCCTATACGGTTAAGAAAAGCTAAAATTGTTTGTAGCCCAAAAAACCTAATTGTATTTGGAAAGGGTATTTGAAAACAATAAGGATAGCTCCTAATATGAAAACTATATAAGGGTAGCAAGCTATCAAAGCTAGACACACCAATAGCTAAGAATAGCCAAGCATTCTTATTTTCCCGTCCTTATACAATTAAGAATTTTGCGTGAAAGCCCGGAACCAAAATCGAGTTTCTTCCTCACTAGTTTTTCTTTACAGCAAGATATTCTTTTTGTTTTCGTTTTTAACAAAGTCAAAAGAAGTTTTGGTTCAAAGTAAGAAAAAGAAAAGCTTAGAAGAAAGAAAAGCTACAGTGGTTGTTTCGTTTTTATTTCATAAACAAAAGAAGATAGTCTGTTGGTGTTTATCAAACTCAGTTGAAGTTTAGAAACAAGGGTGCAAGAGCTGTTCTTCTTCCTTCCGTTCACGGCAGAGATCGTTGGTGTTTAAAGGCAAAGATTCAATCAAGGATTTCGTCTTTGGGGTTCGCTGCTTTCTGGATTTGGATTAGCGAGCTAAGGTACACAATCTCTTAATCCCCTTTGCTATTACTAACATCTATGAAACTTAATATTGGGTTTTGGTATAAAAAATTTAAAACTCGATTTCCGCTGCGTTTTTTGATCGATTCCTAACACATTAATCTTATTGACTATTAATGTTTGATTTGATCCGTTAGTATAGATATTGTAAAACCATGTTTTATTTTGTAGGTACTAAATAATATCATTGAGAGGTACAACACAAATAATAGCAATTACATGGTGAGATCAAAACAACTACACTAGTGCTTAAGGTTTAAAGTTTAAACTAAACATGACATACAACCATTAAAAATCCTTACTCGTCAAGTGAGTTTGAACATAAACTAGTTTTGTTATGTGCTTGTCAAAGTCGCCCGATGAGCTTGAAGCGCACGATACATAGTGTCGCGCCTCCCAATTAATGCGCCTAAGGCGCACAAATTCTTCGTATGTAGAGGCTACGTTATCAAAGGTGAGCGATGCGCTCACAAAGGCGCAAGGTGCGCACGATGCATAGTGTGGGCGCCTCGCTTCGCGTGTCAAACAACATAAGTTGAACCCACATTTCAGGTTTTTCTGTCAAAAAAGTGCTGCAATTTCCGAGCCTTCATACTCTAACTTCAGGCTTCAGCTGATACTCCATTCCTTTTACTATGATATTCAAAGGCTCAGAAATAGTTTAGGAATATATACATAAATAGGTCTGTTCTGGTACCTCGTTTTCAAATCTAAGCCTATTTTTTTATTTCTTACAAATCTAGTCCAATCGAACGGATTCCATCCAAATCCGTTATCTCAGTCAATATCTCGTGCTGACTAGTCAATATCTCCAAAATATCGTATAGAGAGATCTTGTGGACGGAAAGACATTACTATTATGCCCTTCTTGTGCGTGTGATGTATACAAAGGAAATGCCGCCACACGTGCAGTATTTTGGGCCGTTAATCTAAGATCTGAATATCTCAATGATTTCTAACGGCTATAATTTTCGTAGGACAGTCAATAATCTGAAATCGCAGTATCTCGGTGACATTTTACGACCTAGATTGCAGGGAAAACCCTCTAAAAGAAGAAACCGAATCCTTCTTCTCTTCTCTCTGGTTCTTCTAAATTAAAATTTCCTTATTCAAAAATCGAGAGGGGTTTAAGGTGAATCGTAGTTTTGATTGATTGTTTACCAGAGATTTGAAGGTATTTGATTGAATATTTAGTCGTGGTGAAGAATTCATAAGGAGGTCGTCGTTTCTTCTTCTACTCTCTCTCTGCTTCTTCTAAAGAATTTTTCTTCAAAAATCGAGAGATAACTTGTGGGTTAATCGTGATTATTTACCAGAGATTGAAGATTTAGTTGTGGGTTTTTTTGTTTGGGCCATGGTTTTCTATGTTTTTAGGGTTTAATCTATAAATAAATTTCTTTATGTTTTTCCTGTGAATCTAGGGTTTAATCTGTAAATAAAATTCTTCAAATGATAAGGATAGTTATTGTTATACAGCGATCGATGGTGGCTGTTATGCTGAATTATGAATTTTAGCTGAGAAGAGAAATCTGTCGAAGGAGATGGTATTATTACTGGGAGAGTTGGTGGTTGTCTGATGGAATTAGATATCAAGAAGGAAACGATGACATTGATTTGTTTAATATGAGTTTTGGGTTTGGTTTCTTCCAGGAATGGAGGAAGAAAGATGCCACAAGAAGAAAGTAGATGGTGGTGCTACTGTTGACAGTATTTTAGGATATTTTGGACATGGTTTTGAACCGAGAATTGGGTGAAAAAATTGTTGTTGCTACCATTGATATTGAGAAGTAAATGATGAGATTAATGTGCATTGTTAGAGTGATGAATGAATCAAAATCCATGGGTCTGGTGGATGTTTACTAGTTAGGATTTGGAAGAAGTTGATCTGAATTTCACCGTCACTCGGATTTGCATGGTTTTGAGCTGAGTTATGCCAAGAAATCAGATAAGAAGATGGTGGTTGTTGTTATCGACATGGGCTCAATGGCCGTGAACCATGTTTGAGGAAATGCTTGAATGCCAGCTGAAGCTGTTATTGTTGTGAAGCTTGGGTTTGTGTTATTGTTGTTATTGCTGTGAACCATGTTTTAAAGTTGTTGTCTGTTGTTGGTTCGATATTTAATGATATGCTGTGGAGATGGTGAGCAGCAGTATGGAGGATAAATGAAGTTTGAGTCAGCTGTTTGGACATGGATTTGATGGTGAGGGAACTGGTGGTAGTATGCAAAAGATACAGCAATGGAGTAATGGGTTCAGGCAAGATAATTCTTTGCTCTTATGGGTTTGTACGAGTGTAGTTACAGATGTGGTGTTGTTGTTGCCACAGGGAACAAAGAATGATGTTGGTACTGGTTGTAATGATTCAGTATTGCTGCAAGCTGCTGTAGGGCTATATGGATTGTACTGGAGGAACTGGTAGTTGATATCTGCTAGAAATGGGGAACATGCAAGCGCATGGCTGTGACAGTGTGGTTGAGAGGCTAAGAAGAGTAGAAGATGGGATGTATTGCACTGTAGTGAGATACGGTTAAAAGTATGTTGTGCTTGATAAATAATGGCTAGGTCAAGGAGCTGGGTGTTGCCGCTAGTTATGGGTTTGATGAATTAAAGGCCATCATGGCGCTACACTTTTGCACAAGCCTTTGCAACTTACACCAATCAGCTGAGCCAGACTAGCTGACTCGGTCTGATTTGAAAGAAAAAAAACAGTGACACGGACTTAAATTGGAGATTCAAGGGACTATTCTGTCATTTTACTTCCACTTAACGGTGCTAACTTTCCATCCATCGTTTTTGGTCAAATAAAGCTTAGTTTTGTAAGAAATAAAAAAAAAGGCTTAGTTTTATAAACCATAAAAAAACAGGCCTAGATTTGTAAATTGGCCTATAGTTTATGAACATTGACTTCTATGGAAAGCATGACATAAACTAATCGCTCTCTACTAATTTATTTTTTTGATCAAAAAACATAGGAATTCTCACCACTCCAAACTTTTTTGAGGAAGGGGTCCAAAGGAAGAATGGTAAGTTGTAAATTTTTATCGAATTTCAGCTTAAATTCCCATTCTCTTAGTATCAATTTACAGTCTTTGGAATCCAAAACCATTAATCCACAATCTTTAGACCTTGATACTCTAGTATACCAAAATCCAGGACCCTTCCGCAGAAAATTTCTACCATTCTTAAGACATACTCTGGGATACTACTGTACATGGAAAATTTATTTAATTCGTGCATCCGCAATAAGTTCTGGAGATATAACATGAGGTGCCTGGTTATCGCAATAAGTTGTAAAACCATAATATCAAAAACTTTAAGGTGATTGGTACATAACGAAAGTTTGCCTAATTCGCTAACGCAGATATTAAAACTAAACCAACGAATGAGCGAAAATTAAATCATATTTGTAACTACCGAAAATCCGGTAGCACACCCAATTAGTAACAATTCTAAAACATCATTCAAGTGAGCGAAATAGAAATGTTTCTTTATTTATTAGATCGGAATTTTTATGATGATTATGATGATGATGTTGATGATGATTTCACAAGTATTGAAACTCACAAGAACCCTAACTTACTTTCTCTCAACATGACCTCTCCCAATACAAAAATATCCAACACCTTTTACAATGGAACAAGGTCTCTATTTATAGGCAAAACTAAGTAGTGAAGTATAGCCCATTTTACCTCGCCGGGGATCACACAATTCACGTGGTTCTGCTTTATACTTCTCCCAAGCCATTTCCAATAAAGTTATTCCCTTCTTTTTTCCGATAACTTCGGTAGCTTGTCGGTACAGCTGTCCCATTTCTTGCGCAAGAATCCATCTTCGTCTGAAACTACTTCGTCTTGCTGCTTCTTTGTTAACTGCTTTCTCGCTTGATCAAGTTTACCTCGCCTGTTTATTATTCGTATATATGGATCTGATGATCAGGATTGATTTATACTTCGCAGATCTAATATTCGTAAAAGTAGCTCTGACATTTGATTTGACTCATCACTGACACTCACCTTTGGGGTTGATAAAAGATTTATGTTTTAAGATTCACTTCGCCTATTTCCTTCAACCTCGTTTGACCATGTGGCGAGTAGGATTTCTGTACCTACATTTTCATTTTCTCATTCCATTCGCAAGGATTTAAAGATGGAAAGAGAATCTTGCATTAAATTTGTAACCACCACGTTTCCGTTATTCTCGCTTCCCGATTCCCCATGATCTTTGTAACCGCTCGTTGTCGGTTCCACTTCTTCCATTAACTCCATGACCTGTCACAGCCGGTTACCACCCGGTCTTACTATTCCCTTTCTCTTCTATTACTTTTATTTTTCATCTTCTTCTCTGCTGCTGCTACTTTCACCGCAACCTTCTTCGTTTTTAGATCTTCTGAATCCCTTAATCCTTAAAGAAATGGCTCCCAAGAAATTTCCATCTCCAACGGCATCCAAATCCCTTGAAGATTTTAAAGTCGAATTCGAGAAGAAAGGTTCAACTCTATCCCCAGCGATCGATTCTTCGGTTACTCCTCCTGTTACTGCAACCAAGTTCATGGAGTTAAACTATAGATGGACTCAATTGGAATCTTGGTCGTCTACCAGAATCATCATCACACTAGGTCAGATGAAAGCTGGCCTTCCCTTTCCTATGTATGATCCAGCTAATCCTCTGTTCTACGAGATACTGACCAAGCTTCAGCGAGGTGTTTATCAGTTGAGTGGAAACGCAATTCGTATTGTGAATGAGTTTGTGGTACGCTCGAAGGGTGGTCCCTCTCAGATTCCTTTAGTTGCAAAGGAATTTGATCCTAAAGATTACAACATAGATTCCTTCGAAGTGAACTACACTGATAAAACCATGACTGCGCAGAAATATCAGGAGTGGGGTGTTAAGCTTGCACGAAAACCTATGGATGACCCCTCTAAATCTCTCATCCAAGACGTTGAGCCGTTCGGTCATGCGAGGAATGATCGTCTTCATTTATCTAACGACGAAGATTGGATGATGTTCCCCTTGATCGTGGAAGGTCCTTTGGTCTGGGGTTTGAATAGTGACGGCTCTGTTCGCCCTGGCCCTCTCTCTAGGCATGATCACTTCGCATCTTATGAGCCCGGGAGACTCCAATGGCAAGAGATGCCAACTGGGGTAATTTATGTTCTTATTTTAACTCGTCGTCTTCTCATTTATGGCATTCTAACTTTATTCTCTTTATTATAGTATCCACTTCCTCCCCCGGGTTTACTCAAGGATTGCAAGAAGAAGGAAGCTCCCGCTGAGTCTCCTGCTTCTGAACAGGTATTGTTTAATTGTTGTACTTCGCTCCCTTCATTGTCGTATGGATTTCTAAATCTGTATTTCATAGGATGATGAGCCTGTTGTCCCCCTAGATGCTACGAGGTCTACCAAGGGTCACAAGAAGCGTGATCATTCTTTGGTTCCTCCTTCTACTAACGAGGTATCTTCATCATCTTCTTTACTTTGCGACTCTTTTCCTTCAGTTGGTTGTTTAATCCTTTATCCTTTCAGGGTGGCTTTACCGTTCCTCTAGACACTTCCACTCGCCCAAAGCGTCAACGAAGAGTCCTGGATTTAGCTGCTCTAACCCAAGTCAAGGGTTCTAAAGTGGCTTCGAGTCAATCTACTACTCCTCCTCCTAGGCATCAACCAGCTGATCCTCCCCACGAAGTTACTCCTCCCCAATCAACAGAAGGCGCGAAGTCCTTTTTCTCTATTCCCACTATTATTGTGGATGATTCGCCAGACAAGTCGTCCAAGAATAAGAAGGAGAAGAACAAAGATAAGAAGATGTTTTACGAAGTGGAAGATCCTGCCTATATCCCTGACATGGAATTCTTGAGGCAAATCTTCATCTCGACTCTGGGAAATGCTTCTCTTAGATCACCTGCTATTGAGTCTCTAGCTTCTTTTAGCTCTGACACTTTCTTAGCTGTGGATCAATCTTTTATAGTTAAAGCCTCGTTGAATCTCTCTCTTCAACAACATGCCGCTATAATGGGCTTGGTGAGTCTTAAATTTCCCTTTAATAATATTTCATGAACCTTCCTTTTAATTCGCTCTTTTATTTCGCAGGAGTTTAATCACCATATGGTTCAGCTCGTTCAGACTAGAATGTCTCGTGAGCAATTGGAGAAGTCTAGTGCTCGCATTAGAGATCTCGAAAACAATCTTGCTGAAGAGAAGGAATATTCGTCCAAGCAGGAGAAGAAGGCTGGCGAGCTTCGCAGTAGGTTTCCCTTTCTTATGTGTTTTAATTCTTTCCTTAGTCTTTCTCTTTTATTTTCTTATTTTGCTCTTCGTCAAGATCGGTGTATGAAACGTCAAATGGATGCTTCTGAGGCGAGAGATTTTTTCGGAGACATCCGTGCGGAAAATTTAAATCTTACAACTCAAATCGACAGCTATGTGACTGAGAACGAGATTTTAAATGAAAATTTTGAGAATTTGTTTCTGCAATCAGATCGTTTGTCTATTGAATCTGCAAATAATGAAGAATTAAACTTTCATGTTCATAGAGAGAATGAAGGCTTGGGGGTTGAGTTGCAACGAGTCGGGAATCTTCTTACTACTTCGTGAAATCTTCACTCTTCATCCTTAGCTTCAATTAAATGGTTGGAAGAAGACAAAATTCGCATAATTAAGAGGAAAGACAAGCCTGTAGCTTAACTTCGAAAATCTCGCAATGAAGTTGACGAGTTGAAGGATGATAATAGTGGTCTTCCAGACGAAATAGATGTATTCTTACTCGTTTAGAAGAATATCAGGGTAAAAGAAGTGTTAATCCACCTTCAGGATCCAAACCTACGAAGTCTTCTAAGAGTAAAGGTTCCGTCATAATTCGCAGTAAAGAGGATGACTCTGAGTCTGGTCATGGTAAAAGATGGGATAATTCGTATCATGAATTGTGTGTTCAACTTGAAGCTGCTGATAGACGCATTATTGTGTCTAATATGTCTCAATTGTATATATTTTTAGTGTTCGATTTTGTACTTATTTTGTTATTTTATGTCTTTGTAGGTATTTTTAGAGAAATAAGCTCTTGCGGCGAAATTGGCTCGAAAAGTGGTGTTTTACACCCCAGGATAGAGTACTAAAGGCACCCCAGAAATGCACCGGAAGCACCACAAAAATGTGTCGGAGGAACTCCGGAAAAATTACTATCTACGCCCAAAAATTACTATTTGCACCCCATAAGACAAGTGCTAAAGGGACACCCGTGAAGGATTAGGGGGAGGACATGTTCTTCTCAAATTCATAAAATATTTTTGGCGGGAAAATATTCCCTTTCAGTGGCAGAATTTCAATCGGATGTTTGGACGTGATTTAGTTAGATTCAATCCCTGAAACTTAGTGGGTAGACGCGATATGACTATAGAAAGCTAGTATGGGTGATTTTATCGATCAAATTTGGCTAGATAACTTGTTTTAATCCAAACAGGGAGTTGGAGGAAAAACTTGAGCTTGCATGAGTTGTGAGAAATTTAAACGTGTACTGCACGTGTTTGGAAGACTCAATAGATATCCTAGAGCGTTAAGAAGGTATAGAATGAAAGAAATACAGCTGCATGCGCGTGGAAGATAAAAAAATGGAAATTATTGCCGTGAGAATAAAAATAATAAAGAGAATATTTTTTGAAGTTATGGAGGAGATTCGATGCATCTTTCGGGTATAAATAGATTACCCATGTCATATAGAAGGGTTGTCGAGAGTATGGGGTCGATAGGAGAGCTCAGGAGGCGTGAATCAAGAGTTTTCAGAACTCTGTTGTTGCTGCTGCTGCTGCTCGTGAAGAACAGGGAAACAGCGACGGTTTCTTCAACTGTTTGTAACAGTTTCTTCAACTGGTTTGCAACATTTATCTTTGTTGTAACAGTTTCTTCAACTGGTTTGCAACATTTATCTTCATTGTAACAGTTTCTTCATCCTCTTCTGCAACATTTATCTTCAGATTTGTAACGATTATCTTCATCGTAACAGTTGAGAGTTTTACAGTCAGTCTGTAACGCACCTTTCCTGTTGCAGATTTCCTGTTTCATTATTTTCTCTTCTTGTAAACACTTTTTGAGCCATGAATACATATTTTGAGTGTGTTTTCGACATGATGAGTTAAACCCCAACACTAGGACGACGGAGGAGGCCGGACTTCATACATGGGTAAATTTATTTTTA
>JAJJMB010008385.1:283931-378498 GCA_023531105.1 Papaver atlanticum
GTTTTGAGAATCTACCTTGGAAAAAAATAGAGTCCATGTTTATATTTATTGAGCTAAAATTGTTGAGAATAAATAAGTGAACCTTATGTTATAAAGATTGGCTAAATCCTTAGTCCCAGTACCTCTCGTCCATTGTTAATAGTCTTTGTATATATTTATTTAGTATTTTTAAAAACTTTAATCTCTACGAATCCGAGTGAACGACAACCTCATTTCTTACCACTATCTAAAATTCAATCAGCTGCGAATTTTGAGATTTCTAGACTTGACCATCTGAACGCTGATATCCAAAAAACTTTGGGTTCTGTTATTTTTCAGAAGGAAGGTAGTTTTTGGTGTTATAATGGTTTTATTTTGTATCATGCTTTTCTCGCCCGAGTTCTCATTTCTCTTCTCTTATCTTCGCAGAGTCCGAGCAGAGTTTCAAGAACCAGGTTCTCCATCTATCTCGTCAGAAAGATGATCTCACCAAGGAGGTCTCCAACCTCAAGGAGGATATTAAGGATCTGAATTGGGACTTCGCTAAAATGGAGAAGGATGCTGCTAAGGTTGCGTAAATGACCCGAAGGAATGCTCAAGATGCCAAAGTCGAGATTTTCAATGAATTATGTGATTCTCACGACATTCCTTGTGTACCCCTTGATCTTGAGGTCTTTTCTGAGGAAGAACCTGAACCTTCTGATGACGAGAAGACTCTAACTGACGAGAATGGAGGTGACGAAGACACTGATAATGAAGAAGAAGCTGAAGTCTCAAAGGGTAAAGATCATGTGGTTACAAGGATTGCTACCATTCCTTCATCTTCATCGGATCCACCTAATCAACCTCGTGACACTGACGATGTTGAAGCTGAAACTGTTGGTGCTAGTGGTGGTAACCTTGAACAAGGGGTCAAGGAGTTTGGTGGTGGTGCTGCAGAGATGGAAACTGGTGGTGCCGGTGGTGGTGATGTCGAGGAGGAATCCATCAAAGGTTTTCCTATTCAGCAACTACCTCTTCAATCTTGATTTCTTTGTACTTGTTGGTTCTTTACTCTTTACATTTCATCTTTTCTAACATTTTTTCATAAACTGGGCGCTCCCAAGCTTGGGGGGCATAACACTTTTGTTTTGCTTGAATATATCATCCTTCAGCTTCTTACCTGTCTTCAAAATTCTTATTGTGCTTGATTACTTGTAGCTATCTTGGTTAGAATATATCTTATGACTTACCTATACGATCTGGAGATGAACTTGCGAGGTTAACTTTATTTTGAAAGCAAAAATATTAAATCTATCTTTAGCATTTTCTTGCCTCTAGCATGCGAATTGGTCATGTACACATATAGTATATACTTTCCTTAGTTTTTGCTATCAAAGGATGAAAGTTTATGCGAAGGAAATACTCAAAAGAATAAAAAATTTAAAAGTATATACTTGCCTCTTATTCTTTTGTGAAGTTCCGAAGCGTACCTGTATTTCTTCGTGGATTAACTTATTATTTTCGTGCAATATTTAGATTGGCAATCTTGCCTCTTGCTCGCAGATCTGGTCTCGCTACTCTTATTCTTTACTATAGTTCCAAAATTTACCTGTACTTCGTTGTAGTTTCAAGGCATACTCATACTTCTTGATTCATTACTTACCATTTCAATATCTTTCGGAGTATTCTGCCTTTGCATGTGATGCTTGTCTTTGGTAGTTCGTCATTTCCTGCAACATTACTTTTTGTTCATAGTAATAATGTATTGTACGAAATAATGTCCTTTGCCTCTTGTCTTTGTTTCATAATTGTCCTCCTATTTTTCATAATATTTTGCCTCTTGTTATTTATTTATTTAGGGTTGCTAATTTTGTCTCAAGGTTTTTTCTTCTACTTGTATTAGATTTTGGTCTTACCAGCCTGTTGAAGAGGTCTTGACGTGCCCTTGTCTTCTACTTGTATACGCCTATACGAGGTCTTATTGTGCCTCTTAGTTAAGGTCTTAGTGCGCCTCACCCTGTTTTTCAGGGTCTTCTTTCGACGAAGTCTCAGGCGCTCTTTATTCTTGCGAATTAAAGATCCATCAACCTCTCCTTAACACACGTGTCGAGGTCTTACTTCGTGACAATACGACAGGCCTAGTTATTCTCATGAATAATAACCCCATGATATTGTCGTTATTGTTTGGTCACACAGCTCCCAAATCTTGAGGGTGTCGTCCTTTTATATTCCCCCTTGTTACCCCTTCAAGGTTGGTATCAGTTGTTTTCGTTACTCCTTATCCCTTCGCCGTTATGGCTCATGGTTACGAAGTCACACCCTAGGTGGGGTTTCTTTGGGACTGAGTGCAGAACCATGTCAGGCCATCTACTATCTCCACTGGCTATGTTTCAACACCCCTTACCGAAGGCCATCATGGTAGGGACCCTCAGCGGATGAGTCTTATCGTTGCCCCTACTTATATCTCTGAGAGTTGTTCATGACGTGTGTTAGGTCTTATTATTGCCTCTTGCACTTTCGTACGAACTAAGGTGCACGTCATGGATTCCCATCCTTCCTAGGCGAAGGGTTTAAGTTTCCATAGAAACTATTTTATTTCGTGGGTCTTATCAGCCTCCTAATGTGAGGTCTTACTTGCCTATTGAAAAGGTTTTATTTTGCCCGAATATTTCTCTTCGTGAATATGTAAAAGATATTTCATTATATATTTCTTCTGCTGATGAGTACATATATTTTTTATTATATATATTTTTTTTTTAATTTCTAGTGCAATGCATCGCTATGGATAATACTTTTTGATGTAAACCGGATTCCATGGGTGATCCAGTCTTCGGTCTTGCCTTTCAACTTCGCCATATATTATATTTCCTTCATTATCTACATCTTTTCCTTGGCAATCCGTGAGCTCATAGGCACCATTAACCAAAACTCTCTTCACGATATACGGACCTTCCCAAGTGGGTTCCAATTTTCTTCCTGGCCCCTTATGGTAAGGTGGGATTTCACGCAACACAACCTCTCCTGGCACAAAGCTTCGCTCTTTTACTCTTTTATTGTATTCGCGAGATAACCTTTGGTGATAATTCGTCATGTGCTATAGTGCAGTCTCTCTATTTTCCTCCAAGTCATCCAACTTCACAAGAATCATATCTGAGTTTAAGCCCTTTCTCCATGCCTCTTGCTTAGTTGTGGGGATAATGATCTCGGTGGGTAGTACTGCCTCTACTCCATATGTCAAACAGAAGGGTGACATTCCCTTTACATCTCGCCTTTTCGTCCTGTACGACCATAACACGTTTGGGACTTGCTTGCACCATCCCTTCTGGTGGTCTTCCAGCTTCTTCTTTAATGTTGTTGTTATTGTATTATTCGTCGCCTAGGCTTGTCCATTGCTTTGGGGATATAGCGGAGTTGACTTTCCTGATTGTATCTGGAATGCATTGAACAACATCTTCGCATTCTCTCCCTTGAATTGCTTCCCATTATCAGAAACGATCTGCACAGGAATCCCGAATCTGCATATGATGTGCTCGAGAATAAAATCATATACATCACCATCTCGTGTGTGCTGTAACGGCTTAACTTCGACCCACTTTGTGAAGTAATCTGTGGCTACTATCAAATATCTTCGTTGCTTACTCCCAGTTACGAATGGTCCCATGATATCTATTCCCCACATGGCGAACGGCCAGACACTTAGTATGGAATTTAAGCTCGTGGATGGTGTGTGTATCCGCTTGCCAAATATCTGACATGTTTCACATCTCGTGGCAATGTTAATTGCATCATTATGCATGTGTGGCCAAAAATATCCTTGTGTCTTAGTTTTATGAGCCAAATATCTTGTGCCGCTATGAGTTCCGGCATCTCCATAGTGTATTGCCTTCATTATTTCAATCCCCTCTTTTTGTGATAAACATCTTAGCAATGGGCCTAAGAATGACCTTCGGTACATGATCCCTTCTCGCAATTCATAATTTGAGGATCTCCCCTTTATTTTGTGTGCCTCAAACCTATCACGAGGTAACTCTCCTTTCTCTAGATATCTATAAATGAGAGTTCGCAAATCTTCCTCGTCTAACTCTGGTCTCGTCTCCTCATTTTCCACGAGAATTATCTTTGTGTCTTCGTCTTCCTTGCTCACTGATGGTTGCATTAACTGCTCGATTCGAATATGCTTGATTGAGGAGTCTATAATCATTGAGGCTATGAAATCCAAAGCATCAGCATGTCTGCTGTTTCCCCTACTGCCTCCAGATTACACTTGGTATTCGCGAAGAATATTCTTTCACGAGTTGTAAATATTTATTCATCGTAGAGTCACTTGCATTATATCTCCCTTCAATCTGCCTGACCACTAACTGTGAATCACTGGTTATTCGTATTTCATCAAATTCCATCTCATTTGCTATCCTCAAGGCGTGCACCACTGCCTCATACTCTGTTTCATTATTGGTTGCTTTATACTCCAATCGAAAGCAGTAAACTATTCGTGCCCCTCCCAGCGAAGTCAATACTATTCCCATGCCTCCACCTGAACTGTTTGAAGATCCATCAACAAATATTTCCCATCTTCGTGGGTGATTTTCTTTAAGAAGATCTTCTGGGTCTGGGAGTTCCTCATCCATATCCATTGTCTCCTCTACTCCCTCATCTTCTTCCGAAGGAAACTCAGCTAGAAACTCTGCGACTATATGTGACTTCGTAGAAGTTTGAACTTCGTACTTCAACCCGAATTGGTCGATTTGAGTATTCCATCTTTCAATTCTCCCTACTCTCTTCGAGTTCTTCAAAACTGATTCTATTGGGACTCTCATTAGCACTTTGATTTTATGAGTTTGAAAATAAGTTCGTAGTTTCTGCACTGCATACACTAGGGCTAATATCAACTTCTCTATTTTTGGATAATTCATTTCGGCAGAATTAAAGGTTTTACTGACATAAAAGATTGGTTTCCCCCTCCCCCCCCCCCCTTCATCTGAGCGAAGTAACACTGCACTGAGTGCATTTGATGTAGCTGCGAGGCAAATTAATAGTTCTTCTCCAGGTTCTGGTTTTGAAGGATAAACAAATTGATGAGATATTCCTTTATGTTCTGCAAAGCTTGCTCGCACTCCTGTGTCCATGCGAATTTTGTTCCTTTCTTTAAGACATCGAAGAAGTGTTTACACTTGTCCGAAGATCTTGAAATGAATCTTCTCAAAGCTGCTAGTTGTCCATTCAACTTATGCACATCCTTTATAGTTGCTAGGGATGGCATGTCTAATATGGCTTAAACCTTAGTTGGGTCCACCTCAATTCCTTTCTTCGATACTATATTCCCCAGGAACTTCGCGGATTCAACTCCAAAGATACACTTCGCGGGATTTATCTTCATCTTGTATGCTCTAATTTGTTCAAAAATCTCCTTCAAATCTTCCACGTGATCCCCTGATTCTTTAGTTTTTACGAGCATATCGTCAACGTAAACTTCCAACTTCGTGTGTACCCATTTAGCGAAGATCTTTTCTACCATTCGTTGGTAAGTAGCTCCTGCATTCTTCAATCCGAAAGGCATTCTAGTATAACAATATAATCCTCTGGGAGCGAAGAAAGCCGTGTGTTTTTTATCCTCCTCTGCGACTGGTATCTGATTATAGCCTGAGTATCCATCCATTAGCGAAAGCCGATGATATCCTGACGCCGACTCCACCATCTGAGGTATATTTTGTAAAGTGAAGCTATCTTTTGGACAAGCAGTGTTCAAATCACTGAAGTCAATACAAATTTGTATCCCTTTGTTTTTCTTTGGCACTATCACCATATTCGCAATCCACCCTGGATAATTCGCTGGTCATATAATCCCTGAATCCATCATCTTTTGAAGTTCCTTTTCTATTTATCATGATAAGTGGTTGCTATTTTTCGTATCCTCTACCTTATTAGCTTGATTGCTGGATTGAGATCTAACTTGTGACAAGCAACTAGAGGATCAATCCCTGGCATTTCATTCATACTCCACGCAAATACATCGAGATATTCCTTTAATAAACTTATCAACTTCTCCTCTTCGTCCCTCTCCATCTTCGTCCCAATCTTTACTAGTTTTGGCTCTTCATCGTTTCCCAAATTTACTCCCTTCGTGGGTTCTACTGCTGCGAAGTTCATGATTGGTTCTTCAAGTGGGGATGGATCCTTTAATTACTATAAGGGCTCTCCTTCTTTTTCGCGAATCTCGCTTGGTATTGCCCACCCTTCTTTTGCCTTGGTCATGTACACCATCATCTTTTTCTCTTTCTTTGCATTTAACACTCTCTTCCTTTGTTCCTTCTTCGTCTTCAACTTCTCTTCGTAGTTATGAACATCTTTCTTGTTGCAATCTCTTGCATCCTTTTGATCTCCTTTTATCTCGCCAATCTCGCTTGGCATTGGAAATCAGATTGCCTGATAGAAGGTTGATGCCACTCCTTTTATCCCGTGGATCCAAGGTCTTCCTATTAGAGCATTGTAAGGTGAATCTACATCTACCACACAAACAGTAACTTCCGTCTCCAATTCTCTCGCGAAGATCTTCACAACCAACTCGCCCCTTGGTTTTGATGCAACTCCATTGAATCCGTATATATTGTAAGTGGATGGAAAGAGATCAGAATCCTTGTAACCCATAGTTTTGAACGCGTGATAGAAGAGAATATCGACCGAACTTCCGGTATCTACTAAGATCCTGTCCATCACCCATGTTTTTCTGTCTCTAGTAGGATCATTCTCCCATCGTGGGTGTTTTCCAAAGGTTGGGGTTATATCCAATGGATCTGTATGCGAAGCTCCTCCTTCAGGTGCATCCAGTGCTGAAAAGGAGATCGCCCTCTTTTGCCACTCTTCCAATGGTCCTCTCTTCTCAATGCTTAATATTTCATTCCCATCAAAGTCCCTTTTATTCGCCATCTTAAGTACATTATCGTGAAAATTTTGGATGTTCTTCGCAGAATGAATTATAGAGTTACAATTCAGTCTTTGCACTCCCCTATCTGTTTCAATTCGATACACCTGTGCCTGATTTTGGTTATTGTCATGAGGTGGGGGGTGGTAATGGTGCTGGATTTTCCAAAAAATGAGCGAGCTTTCCCTGTTCAATTAGATGAAGTATTATTCTTCGGACGTTTCTGTAATTGGTCGTGTGATGCCCTTGAAAGCGATGATATCTACAGAACTCGTGACTCCTACTTCCTGGAGGTGGTTCCATCCATAGGTTTGGTGGAGTGGGAATTTCCTCAATAAACACAATCGCCTCCCATACTTTATCCACGGTTGTATTGAGCCTAGGAAGCTTTACATCCTCAAATGCTAGTGCATTTGGTCTTCTTTCTCCATACCTTTGACTTTGGTTATACCTTCGTTGATTTCCTGAGTTATTGCCTCGCGACTCATAGTTTATTTGTCTTGGTTCTTCGTACCTTTGATGCTGATCGATCAATTCTTGATCTCCACTTGATACAACTACTAACTTCGCAGGAAACGCATTTGAAGGCTCTCCTTTCTCATACTTCGAGTCATTCTCTACTGCATGTGCCATTCTTGGTAAAAGACGTGAAGGTCCTTCTTTTTACGGGATTAGTGTGGCTTCGCTAACTTCCCTCTGCTTCCCCTCCAGGGAGATGTATTCCTCCTGGTACTCCCTCAGCTCATTCATCGTTAACGAATTTCGAATTATGAATATCCGAGTATACAAGAGGTCAGTTGGGATTAGGGCATTCACGAAGGCTAGAATAAAGTTTTTCCCATCAACTCTCCCGGCGAGTTCACTACATACAGTTCTCCATATCGTCACAAGACCTCACAGACTCTCTCCAGGTCTTCGCCTCAGATTAAACAAGGTTTCAATTCCCTGACTCAGCATGTTATTACTGATATAAGTATTTATAAATATTCTCTGCAAGTCTATGAATGAGGAAATCAACCTATCCGGCATTCCATCAAACCAAGCCAATGCTTCTCCAATAAGACTCGACGGAAAATATTTAAACATCACTGCTTCATTTTGTGCCCATTGCATCAAGGAGAGAGTGTACTACTTTAAATGTTATACTGCACTTTCGGATCAACTGAATATGCTTCTGAAGGTTGGTAATGTACATCTCGCGGGAATCCTTGCTTCCATCACTTCGTGAGTAAACGGAGATTTGTCGGCTTCTTCTATTGCCTCTGCTAGTTGTACTCGTCCTCCTCTTCATGAGTTATTAATCAGGGACCTCACGTCTCATAATTCGTTCAAAACCGCTTGGTTTATATTTCCTCCACCTTCTTCGCGCCTGTTTATTCTTTACTCACTATATCTTCTTTCATCTTCGCGTCTTCTCTCATATTCGCGTCTCCTTTCTTCCTCGTATAATCTTTCTTCTTCGAGCCTTCTTTCCTCTTCGTACAAACTTTCTTCTTCGCGTCTTCTCTCTTTTTCAAATCTTCTCCTTTGATCTTCTTGCCTAATTTCTTCCAATGCTCTCCTCAGATTTCTTTCCTCGCTGCTTTCTCTTTGGCGTCTCCTTCTTCATTCTCTTCTCTCCTCATTTCTCCTTTCTTCATTTTCGTTATCTTCTGGTATGTCTTCTCTCTGACGCAAATTCCTTCTTGTTGACGAACCTGTTCTCGCGTCCGATTGTCCTCCTCATTGGTCATTGGCTGCTCTTTCTTCATTGAGCTGTCGATTTTGTTGCATCAAAGTGACGTTCTGCCTTGCGAGTCTAGTTCGTTGCTCTACTAGATATCTTTCTCTCTCTCGTTCTTGATGAAGTACCTCCCATAATTGTTCCAATGTCATATTTTCTTCATCAAAATTTTCCTCCCTTTCCTCGCCAACTGGTTCTTCTCCTACAACTGTTTCAGTATCAGCAGTATGGACCGATCCTTCTCTAAAGTTGTTCCGGTCAGGACCGCCATTTTGCCGTGGATTCACACCACGTCTTCCTCCTGCGGTTGATGTCTCTCCTATCTCCATTCTTCTTCCTCTTTTCGCTTCTAAACTCTTACTTCTTCTTGATGCTATTATGTGCTTTGCTTGATTTGGTACTCTTTCCATCAACCAATCTCGACTGATATGTACGAATCAACCTCTACTCACCGACTCGTCGATGATCCTCAGCTAGCAAAATAAATTTAACTTTGAAATAAACTTTGAGATAAACTTTCCTTTAAGACCTTAACGATCTCTTCAAAATAGAAGTCAAGGATTACTTCTACTTCTCAAATCTCGGACATAAACATACTCTTCTGATTTACGAAATAATACTTTTCATGAAAAACCACTCGTTAAAGATTTCAACCACAAAACTCAAGAACAACTTCAACTTCTTTTCAAGATCTCAAGTGAGAGTAAACTCTTAACATAAATTCCATGTTTCTGGACGCCAAAATGTAACTACCGAAAATCCGGTAGCACACCCAAATGGTAACACAACAATTCTAAGACATCATTCAAGTGAGCGAAATAGAAATGTTTCTTTATTTATTAGATCGGAATCTCGATGATGATGATGATGATATTACAAGTATTGAAACTCACAAGAACCCTAACTTACTTTCTCTCAATATGACCTCTCCCAATACAAAAATATCCAACCCCTTGTACAATGGACCAAGGTCTCTATTTACAGGCAAAACTAAGTAGTGGAGTACAACTCATTTTACCTCGCCGGGGATCACACAATTCATGTGGTTCTGCTTTATACTTCTCCCAAGCCATTTCCAACAAAGTTATTCCCTTCTTTTCGCCGATAACTTCGGTAGCTTGTCGGTACAGCTGTCCCATTTCTTGCGCAACAATCCATCTTCGTCTGAAACTACTTCGTCTTGCTGCTTCTTTGTTAACTGCTTTCTTGCTTGATCAAGTTTATCTCGCCTGTTGATTATTAGTACATATTTTGTAGATCGGATGATCAGGATTGATTTATACTTCGCAGATCTAATATTCATAAAAGTAGCTCTGACATTTGATTTGACTCATCACTGACATTCACCCTCGGGGTTGATAAAAGATCTTTTTTTTTAAGATTCACTTCGCCTAGTTCGTTTAACCTCGTTCGACCACGTGGCGAGTAGGATTTCTGTACCTACAATATTAATACTGCATATTATGAGATCTCAATAATACAACTCTTGGAGCTTCTTGAGAATTTTAGCAACTTCTTCATTACTTTGTTCTGCTTATCTGTCGAGAAAAGTAAAGGAAACTTGATAACCATCCTCCGTAGAACTCTTGCATTCTTCAAAATTGTCTTTACAGCATTTAACTCTTCCAAGCACCCATAAAATTCACAAAACTCGACTGACTTGAGGTGCAATAACACACACTGAGGCACCATATCTGGCGTCCAACCACTATCAGTGCTGTATTGGTGTCCAACAAAGCCCTACGGGACATAATTCAATAGAGTTCAGTAAAATATGAAAGTTCAGAATAATATCAAAAACAGAATCAATTACAAAACATAGTAACTATATGATTCAAGTAAGCTATTTATTTGGGAATCAATGTTTCTTTCTGGATGGCTATGAGTGTCTATTATTATCATCCTAAGTTTGCCTAATCACTAGAATCCAAG
Source organism: Papaver atlanticum (assembly GCA_023531105.1). Taxonomy (NCBI): domain Eukaryota; kingdom Viridiplantae; phylum Streptophyta; class Magnoliopsida; order Ranunculales; family Papaveraceae; genus Papaver; species Papaver atlanticum. The sequence continues at coordinate 294,467 of JAJJMB010008385.1, forward strand.
ATTAGTTTCAGAAGATTGTGAGATTATTAAACTAGAAAAGGTATGCACAATGACTCATATTTACCTTAGCAATAATTATTGTTTTTAGATTGGGTGAGATTCTGAGAAAGCTCAATAGTGTTTTATCCTTAGAAAAAGAGATCTCTGAAGTGACTTCCAAATGGACCAATTATGGAACATAGGCCAATTTGTAACGAGATCGTCTGCGGTGTCTGGAAAGAAGAGCTCCTATGACCAAAGAGCATAAGTTAATATAGCTATTTTAATCAAGTTATCAATCTGGAATACATTGCATAATTCAGCGAAAACATACACCAATTAAGTTGCAGCAGTCATCAGTAATTTGAAAAATAAGCAAGCATACCTGAAAAGTCTCACCGGATATCTTTAAACGCTTTACATTAGAAAGCTCTTTAAGAGCCTTAGTTGCAGTTGGATCTTTCTCTTGGGGCAGAGGTATATCAAAACGTTTAAAGTCAATCTCGGCATCAACCAGTGATCCAAAGTGATGCAAAATATAGTCCTTTGCTAATAAGGAACAGGCATTAGCAAAATATAGTCTATGCAAAACGTTTAGAGTTTTAATCATGTAAAATGTATATTTAGTTTCTTATAAACAGGCATTGTACTAATACCCTTAGGGTAAAAATACCAAGGAACTTTAGTAAAGCTGCTTTTAGCTAGTCCATCTCCTTAAAACTTCTGCAATATATTATAAACCCCTTTAAGATTTGCCACATACCTGAAGGACAGTAAATTTGGTGCAAAAATGTTGATCTTATACATATTGAAGGGAAAGGAATCCTCAATATCTGTGGCTTCATTAGGACCAGTGATTAACAGATATTTTAACGCAGGAGCCGAAATCAATAATTAATTGATCAGATTTGCTCCACTGACAGTCCGTCAACTCCAATTCTTCTAGGACAAGAACGTTAGAAAAGAAATGTTGTTTCAGATCTTCAGAATACACATGCAGGATAGCATTCCTAAGCCGACAGATCTTAATATTTGAAAAATTTGTTGCATCAGGAAGAATAACTGGATCCCATGTATCTAACTCCAAAATAACCATGTAGTTGCAGGAAATCCCACAACTAACACCCCTTAACAATTTCTATAGATATAAACATATTAGACATGAAAATGAAGATGAAATGGGCACAAGAATTTTTTACATGGCTCGATCAATGTGATCTACATCCATGGTTCTTCACTATGAGTGTTGGAATTACATAAGTATTACATTAGAATCCCCATTAATGGGTTTTTGGGTAGAGATCTGGATCTAGTTTTAGGTGATGGAGCAAGAAGATGGTGTGCCACTCTTTTACAATTATGTGTCCCTCTTTTCTCTCTCCTGCTCTCTTTCTTTATATACTAGGGCAACTAGAATAGTAAATTACAAATATAACCTTGCTTACAAATGAAGGAAACTTGGCTAAGATAATATGTATATGATCCTATTTTGTTGACTTGCTTCGACTCTAGAATAGCGCCACGCGGTGAGTGTCATTTTTTGTATCTACATTTTGCCTCTTTTTTCTTGAATATTGCTTGAAAAGCGATCTTTAAGGAAAAATCCGTGTTGGTGTAGTTCTTAGAGCGAAACGCGTGGTGTTGGAGTAGTCCTTGATCTTCGTTGTTGAAGGAACTACGCGAAAGAATACTAATCTTAAAAGTACGTACTTGCCTTTATTCTTTTGTGAAGTTCCGAAACTTGTTGTTCTTGATCACAAATTCTTGATGGAAGGATTCTTTGTTTTCGATCTTGCCTCTGCATACTTGGTGTTGGAGTAGTTGAAATGGTGTTGAACTTTTGTGAGGATCGTAGTGTTTGAGGTTGAGGGTTGTTTGTTGATGTTGAACGGTTTGAAGCTTTAATGGGCTTGATGCTTTGGAGATTTTGTTGAGCTTGAGTGTGTTTGGTCTTGTAAAGACAAAGCTTCGTGGATTATTGACGTTGGAGGTGTAATGAACTGTTGTGTGTGGTTTCTGTGAGATAACTTCTATTTCACGTGCTCCATTGTTGTTGAGGATTCTTGTTATTCATGAGTGAGTACCTTCTTTGGAAATGATTCTGACCGAGGAGGTAAAGAACATCAAATGTTTTCTTGGTAGTCCACATTTTCCCCTATTCTTTATCTACGAGGGGAGAATCGTTGAGAAATGGTGGGATGAGCGAGTTGTTTCTTCAGGTTTTTCTTCTTTGTTAGCTTTGATAGTTGCAATTGGTACCGCCCTTCATTCTTTTCTTGCCTCTGCCTCATCTTTTCTTCTCATGCGGTGGTATAATGTCTTTAAGTTGTTGATGCGAGCGAAATAATTGCATACTCCTTTGGCGATGCCATCTTGTTTATCCTTCCTTAACTTCCTGCATGATATTGATTCTTTTGTGCTTTATCATGCGACATTATTTCATATTTATAAAAATTCGGAAAATGCTTGGGCGGTTATTACGCTAATGTGATGGTTATGCCATGAAATGTGTATGCGATGCTTATGCCATGAAATGCTTATGAGATGCTTTCATGATGAGAATGTGATGCTTATATGATGAGAATGCTTATCTTTTGTTGATTAAATGGAATGTATAGCTAATGTTTGTGTTACTTAGCTTATTTTACCGCGCTAATATTGATGTTGCTTCAAATTGCTTCCATTCTTCATTACTTTGGCTTTGTCTTTAGTATATGCGTTCCTCTTCGCGCTTATTATTTCTCGCATGTTCTTTTTTTTGTTCTTCATCTTTGTCTCTTTAGTTCTTTGTCCATCTTTAGTTCATTGTATCGCATTGTCCTATCGCCTCCCTTGTTTATTCCAGCATTATTAGTATCGCATAATAATAATATAATCACAATATATAGGTCTTTGTGTTTTCTGTGTGGTCTTATTGCGCCTCCCTAAGTAGAGGTCTTATTTTGCCTCTAGGTATTCATTTGGTCGGGCGGCAAAATCGCAGGCGGTCAATACCCTTTCAAGTAATGACCCATTGATCTTGCCTTATCATCTCTTGTATTTTTTCCTCTACGGGATGTTTTTCACGCGACATGCCTAGATACTCCCATGAGTAGAAGCCCCATGAAACTGCCGTCTTTGAAACAATTCATCTCCCTAATGGAGGGTGCCGTCCTTATATTCCCCCTGACTGCCCCTTCAAGGAAGCTTACCCCTACCGGGTTAAGGTGGGCTCTTCCCATCCAGTGATGCAACAATCAGTTGTGTTCGCGGCCCTTATCCCTCCGCCGATATAGCTTATGGTTACAAGACCGCACCCTAAGTTTGGTTTCTTGAGGACCGAGTGTATCATAGTCAGGACTTGCCAAGAGCGGCCAGGTACGCTCTAGACGCCCAGGCACTCTTGACTCAATCGTGTACCCTACACACTGATCGAGTTTCTACACTCCTTAGGAGAGACCTTCTCACCTTAGTATTTCGACTAAGGCGCCTCTGCTGGATGGACTTTTATTTCACCCCAAATCTCCATGACTCAAGTTCCAGGGTCGGTGTAGCTTTCGCCTGAGTCATGCTAACTAGGTTTTCCCCAATTATGATGCGCGTTAGTTCTTATTGTTGCCTCTTGCTTTTATGCGAACTAGGGTGCACGCCACAATTGGATGCCTAGCCTCCCTAGTTAGAGGTTTTACTTTTGTTGCCTTCTATTAAGGTTTTATTATAAGGTCTTATTTTTTCCTTTTCTTCTAATTTATTATGTGCAAAAATCTGTACAAGAGGTAGGATTAGAAATCAGGCTCTGAAGTTTGCATCTTCTTTCCTTAACCATCTGTGCGTCTTCTTGTGTGCAAAGGAAATGCATAATGTTGTAACTTTATTCATTTCTTCACTCTCTTGAAATTCAAAAATATGCGAAAAAATACGCATGAAGGGGGATTTGAACGTGCATTGCCAAACTCATTCTCTTCGGGCTTAACCAACTGTGACTGCTTCTGTTTGTTAGTGAATGTAACCGCGCTGTCTTCTTATCATTATCTTCTCCCTTTTGTATTCCAAAAATATGTAAAAAATATAAGTGAGTTGGGATTACGGCATGACTCCAAGCTTGTACTCTTCCTTGTGAACCAACTGTGCAGACTTTCTTGTGCGAAATTAAAGCACAAAAGTTTGACTTTGTCTTCATCTTTGCAACCTAAGGTGGGATTCGATCCTGCCACCTACTGCGCGAATTTGACGTACCTAACCAACTATACAAACTCTTGTTGGTGAAAGGATACAACCTTGTTTTAAAGTTATCATTATTTTCGCTCTTGGTAACTATACAAACTCTTGTTGGTGAAAGGATATAACCTTGTTTTAAAGTTATCATTATTTTCGCTTTTGGTAGTCCAAAAATATGCAAAAATTTTGCGTGAGGTGGGACTCGAAAGCAAGATTTGAAGTTGTATTCTGCAACCTTTACCAACTGCTCCAGCTTTCCTTCGTGACAGAAATTCATATTGCCGTGCTGTTATTGATAATTTCTCCTCAGGAAAAATATGCAAAAATTGTTACTGAGGTCAGAATTGAACGCGAATTTACAAGATTGTATTTGTTCACTATGGACCATCTGTGCTACATCCCTTGTGTGTAATAAAAGCAGCATGCTGAATCTTAACCTGATCTTTGCCCTTTGCTGTTCTGGAAAAAATATGTGAAAAATGAGTGGGGTGAAAATCGAACGGTGTAACCATCTGCGCTACATCCCTTGTGTGTAATAAAAGCAGCATGCTGAATCTTAACCTGATCTTTTGCCCTTTGCTGTTCTGGAAAAAATATGTGAAAAATATGGGTGGGGTGAGAATCGAACGCGTGACATCAACCTCGCCCTCGACCATCGGTGCCAGTTCCTGTTTGTGTTGGAGCGGTATTATTCTCGTAACTTATTGTCGCCCCTTGTATCCTTTTACCTATGTTCAATTATAATTAGCATTACAGTCTAATCTTGATAAATCTATATTCGATAAACGAACAAATTCGTCAAATGAATAACATTTTTCGGTTCCGACTTGGGTATAGAGGCTAAATGAATAACCTCTTTAAACGCATTAATGAATAAATTTTCTTAAGTCCTTAAAGGCCATCTGAAAACGTTATGGATAATTATTAAATTTTGAATAAAAGATATGACACTGCTATGTGTAATTTGCATTACCTCCCTTAGTAAGATCGCTAATTTGTGTTACCTCCCTACAAAGATTAAATTAGTAAAAACCTCTCCTCATTGGATATTCCGTCCAAGGTTAGTCAGTTGAGTCACCATCTTTACACAAGTGGACTAAAACGTACATGTGGACATTCAGTTTCCCAAAATACCCCCTCATATACGGTCGTCTTCTTCCCTCCTCTATCTCTCTTCTACTCTAGCGCGGACACCACCACCAGCTTCACTGTAATATACTCCACCTCCACAAAAACCCGCAATACCATTAACACGTCTCCACCATGATCAAAAGTTCATCAACACTAAAATAGAAAGCTCATCACCACCACAAACACATCAAGTGGCCTCCTCAACCCTAACTTACAATTCTTCCTTTGTACAAAAATCCACATCCAACCCTAATGGAAAATTAACTCACAATTCTTCCTCCTCTATCTCTCTACCCTACCACTGAACCTTGCGCCATCACCGCCAGATTCATTTATTAAATGCTACCTTAATCGTTCGGTCAAACCCAAATTTCATTATAACAAATACATTTTCTCTTTCTGTAAATTTGCCCCAAAATGTCTTCACCTCTAGGTCACCCATTACTGATTCTAAAAACCCTAAACAAGTTGTAATTACAGATTAAAAATCTTCTCTGATAATCAAAAACAAGGTTCCAATTGGTTTATTGAGTCTTTGAATTGAAACTACGAAACTTCAGCAATTGATAACAAAACCACATGAGTATCAAATTTTAAATCTAGGGTTTGTACATGGATTGGAGGCTACTGAAAAGGGACTAATCGTTTTAATTGAGAAATTCAAAAAGTAATGAATTGAAGATTTATACATATAAGAAATACCAGAGAGAAAGACGACGCCATTAATCAAGGGAGTAAGCGGCGGAGAATGGTGGTGGTGATTGAGGATTAGAAAGACAATAAAAGGAGAATATGATGATGCTTCTGTTGGTGGTGGCCGTCGTCGGGTATTTGTCAGCTTGGGAGAAGGAAATGTAATATCGGCCATTTATTTTTTGACTTTATCTACAGCCGTGGATCATACTAGTATATGAGGGTATTTGGGGTACTATCTTTAACACGTGTCTATTATTTCCAGATGTCATTCTCGCTGACTCGGCTGACCAGAAAATAAATGGAATACCGGAGGAGAAGAGGTTTTACTAATTTAATCTCCGTAGGGAAAGTAACGCAAATTAGGGATCTTGCCAGAAGAGGTAATGCAAATTACCCCACTCCTATTATGTGGTTCAAGATCATTCTCATCATTTAGTGTACACTCTACATTAATTTCTCCACATGTAGGTTACTCCATAACTTCATCATTTTCTTTAGAATCGATCGTCGGAAAAGATGTCCAACATATATCACAATTCTATAACTTTATTTATTTTTTTATTTATTTTTCTCATAAGTAGGTGTTCAGTATGGTTTTCCTCGAAGGCCAGATTGAAAGTAGTATTTATTTATTTTTTCTCATAGGTAGTTGTTCAGTATGATTTTTCTCATCAATTAGCAATTATATGAGATCAAAACAGTTACAGAAGTGCTTAGGGGTTTGACTAAACATGGCATACAAGTATTTCAAGTTTTTCTTGAGGTGAGTTTAAATCTAAGTTTGTTTTTCAGTTAAAAAGTGCAGCATTGCGAACTTTGATACTCTTAACTTAGAAAAAAATTCCGTCATTCCCCCCCCACCCCCCCACCCCCACTATTTGTGGTGTTTTTTTGTTACACCAGCAAAAGTTGTCTTGGTCTCGCACCAGACAGTTGAGCCTCAACAATTACTTTGTTTCCAATCGATACAAGCCTTTGAATTAAAGAGCAGATAATAATTCTAATACAATAATGAAATAACAATCAACCAAATGATATATAGTTTTACTAGATACTCTAGTACTGGTAAGTTTCATCTTACGCACTGTAATTTATTTGTTATATAGAGCCCTCTGGTGGAATCACAGATAAGGTAAAACTTATTTCCAGATCATCTCATATAGTTCCACAGAAACTGGCCACACACACCAAAGAAAAACACACGGTGCATTCAGCTTATGAACCTTAAGATGCAGTTGAGTCTTCAGTTCCTGATCAAGCTGAAAGTGGTTTGCGTGCCAAGAAAAAGTACATTGGTGTGAAAATCTCTTTCCTGTAAAAGAGGACCATAATGTATCATCTGATGGTAGAATGTCATATGATCTTGAAATAATGAATGGAGAATGAATCAATTATTGGTGATTGTAAATGGAAACGGAAGTATGGGTATGCTCTCAAAGAGAGTTTTCTTACTTTCCACCAGCTACAAGGCCATCAGCAGCTTCCTCGAGGAACATTTGAACTCTTAGGCTTCCTTCTGGAGCAAGACCCACGTACTCCAAGACTCTCACCTGCACAATACATCGGATTATATTCCTAAAGTTTAGGATATCATTTGGCAACTTAAGATTCGCACAAAGCTTTAGTTGGTAACCGAGCAACAAACTGGACACCAACCCCTTTTTGAATAGCAAAAAATAAAACTGCCTACACCACAAAACAAAGATGAGAAACTGCCTATTCCTAAGGTGTAACAATCTGGTTCCGTAAATAAAACAAAGATGAGAAACAAATTTTTCAAATTTCCTATAAATGTTAAGAAAGCCAACCATATTTCTAGTGCAAAAACGTCCCGTAGATGTAAGACGGAAGCTAGTCAACGAGAGGTGACTTTTTTCCAAAGGCAAATACCAAGGGACTGGTGAATCCTCAGCATTAGCAAGGTCTTTATCCCATATAACCTATTATTCACCATACACACCAAGGCTTTATCAGATAAAGTTGTCAAGCACTTGGAATATTTAGAGAGGGATTAAGAGTCCACGCTAAAAGATTCTCGACGCTACAACTAAAAAATGCTTACTTCAAACCCTGCAAGTTTCAGAGCTTCGAGACATTGTTTTGTGTTCCTTATGTCTGAGAGGCCATCCCCGAGCTCAATTGAGGCCTGGTCAGACCGTCAGAGGAAATAGATTAAATCATGTCATATAACGCGGAAGAACATGAGGTGGAAATAGCTCAGAAATCCTGTTCAATGAATGTTATACTACCTTGATTTTCTGGTGCTCTTGGTTACTGGCGTCAAAAGAATCAGTCATGCACCATTCATATGCAGCAAAACACTGTCCAGGCTTTAACACCCTGTAGATCTCTTTGTAACAACCTAGCTGTTGATCCATAAAACAAAGAAACCCAGATGTAAGTCCAGGAATACCAGAAATTGTAACGAAAAACAGAAGGCTGCTAGCACTGAGAATTCAGAGTTTTTATGGAGTATATTTTTAAATATCATACAGCATCTGGGGCATGGCAGGTCGCTTCTACTGCATACACTGCATCATAGGTGTTATCAGCAAAAGGCATTTTCATGAAGTCAGCCTGCAATAGTAGTAGATAAACATCTATAAGTAATCTGTTACTGACATCATAACACGACAAAGTAACAAAACACTAATATATAGTCAAACAGAAAGATAACCATAGATAGCGATTACGGAAAAAAGAAAAGTTGAATTAGGAAACTACACACCTTTACGAAATTGCAGGTACTGTCAACCCCAGCAACTCGATTAAGCGTCTGTCAAAAAAACAACAAATGTGATTGTAAGTAACCATGATCGAAAAAAAAAACATCTTTTAAATTTATTAGAATTAGTCTTCGGATAACAACAAATACAGACCTCGCCTCTTGTTATCTGGTATTCATTGTTGTTCAACCCTGTAACACAAGTGCCACTGCCAAGGATCACCAGAGAAGCTCATCATCATCTCATATGTAGTTGTCTTTTTTTAAGAAAAACAAATTTGAGACCAGTTTTCGCTCTGATACCTAAATCTAGCAATTTCTCTTAGCGGTCCACCAATACCACATCCAACATCCAACACCTACGTTGAGAATCAAATGAAGAGTTGAACGATTTTCACCCCATGAAACATTTAAGATGAGTTGAATATTACTACAAACTAAGAAAAGATCAATGTAAAAGTCCAGCGACACAAAGCATGCAACCGACTAAAACGTATACCTTCTGTCCACGTTCCAAGCCAAGATTTAAAGCTAGAAAGTGTTCATAGCGCTTCATGCTCTCCCTATGTGACTCTCCATTCCAGCTGGTAGTGGCCAAGCTTAGATATACTCATCAGTAAAGAGTTCATATAATCCACATAAACAGACTATATATATATGCTTATCCAACCAAAACAGACTGTATTGTCATTGCCATGTAAGAACCCCAAAGAAGTAGAAGAATTATAACTTCTCAAAGGATAAAACTAAACACAGTGCTAACAGCTGACCTGTTTGCAAAATGGAAAGATTCACCCCAGCCATATTCGTAGAAGCTGGTCACTAGATCATAGTATTTGTTTGCCTGAGATCCACAAACACAAGCATGTTCATATACAGTGATTTTTTCTAATCTTGAGTATAATATTATGGAAGAATCATACCCAACAATATAAAACTAAAGAGTGATCGGTCGAACCCAGAACACACAATTGAGAATTTCTAATGATGCTAAGAAGAATACAAAAAAATAGTTTTTGTTGCATTTGATCGTTAAAACTACCTTGGCACTTACAGGGGATTTACACCCAATGGAGATATCTGTTGATCTCCAACAGACATCCATGCATAGTAACTTATGGGAAATAACATGTTTGATTCGTATTCAAACTGATTTTTTAATTAACAGTTTAAATGTTATGAATCGTTTTAAGAGGGGGCGCTGGCCCCAGACCTCCGTTCGTACAGGCAAATAAAAGGCGGAAACCATTTTATTTCACAAGCTATTGAAAATATCCAACATTTCCACATATACCGGCAATAAAAGAAAATCACACACCATGTCAGCATAGTTTTGCGTTCTGTCTGCCTCTCCTCCACCGTATCTAACATGATACTTCTCGTATCTATAACATTAATAGAGGCACCAGATTATTACATGCAATAACCAAAAGATTAAAGAAGAGATATACTAATACAAAGCTTATATATACTTATCAACCGCTGAAAGCACTTCTTTTTTATCAATCTTTCCGCCAACACCAGATGCGAGATCAAATGTTCCTGACTTCGACATTATTGAAATTTCTTCCTCTTTCGTTCTTTTCAAAAACTTCACCAGGATCTGTGTACAAGAGATTCAGATTATACATGTGAATATTTCATTCGAACAATATAATATCTAACTTCAACATCAAAGTGATACAAAATATATATTCATTCAGTTGCAAGTTAATTAAGCGGACATAGTCTTTCGACAAAATCTAGAGAAATACTGAAGAAGTAGCTAGAAAAAAGAAACAGAATATACTTGTGTGTGTTTTGAAAGGAGAATCTGAAAGTCTTTGAAGAAAAATCTTGACGAGAAAGAGAGTATTTAAAGAGCTGCTGATGGAACATGAATCCACTAATGCATATTTTTTCTTTTTTGTTGAAAGAAAAATAGCTGTCAACATATATAAAGTACGCTGATTGACAACTAATCTCGTATCAGTTAAAGGACATTTAGACGAATTAATTTACCTTTTCGCCAACTAAAGGGAAACAAAAGGAAAAAACAAAACAAATAACTCGTAGTGTGATCTAATCAAGTGATCATTTAAGTTTAGATAAGTTTAATTCACTATGTTTAGCACCAGTCATTCAACAAAAGTCTTTACCCTTTGTTGCTTGAAAATTTAGTTAAGCTTATTTGATTCATTATGGTGTACTTACCGTTTCGTGGAGTCTTAGTACTTTTCTTTTTCATGGTGTCTCATTATGTTAAGTTTTTTTTTTTTTTTTTAGTTAAGTTCATTTTGTTTTGTATATGTCGTTCGGCAAAAATTGTGCCCTTCGATGGTATGAAGTTTAGTTGAGCTTTATCTGATTAATTATGTTTTGTACTTGTCATTCTAGAGAGTCTCGTTCCTTTTTATTTTCATGGTGTTACTCTTTGTTTATATCTCGGCCAAATATTTAGATCCGACGTATAGTTAATTAAGCTCCGATTAATTGATATCAGTGTCTGTTAATCTCACATATTTTCAGGGTCTGATTAATTACCAGATCAATGAGAAATGCTATGAAGATTAATTATTAAGCTTATTAGAAGTTGTAGTTAGAGAGGAAACGTGGTTGTTAAAATCACTTGTAACTACTGGAAATCCAGTAGTACACCCAAGTGATAAACTATATAAGATTTAAGACATGATTATGAGAATAAGATCAAATTCTTCCTTTGTGATTACACATGAAATGAGAATTCTTTATAAATAAGTTAAGATGATGATCCTATTACAAGTATTGAAACTCACAAGAACCCTAACTTATTTTCTTTTAGCATGAACTCTCCCAATACAAAATATCCAACCACTTTTACAATGGACCAAGGTTTCTATTTATAGGCAAAACTAAGTAGTGGAGTACAACTCATTTTACTTCGCCGGCAATCACACAATTCACGTGATTCTGCTTTATACTTCGCCCAAGACATTTTCAATAAAGTTATTCCATTCTTTTCGCCGATAATTTCGGTAACTTGTCGGTACAACTGTCCCATTTCTTGCGCAACAATTCATCTTCGTTTGAGACTAATGTTTACTTCGTTTCATAACTTCTTCTTCGTTAACTGTCTTCTTGTTCAAGCATCTTTAGCTTGTCTGTTGGTTGTCTTACACATATTTCGTGGATCTTTATTCAAGAAGGAACTCATACTTTGAAGATCCACTATTCGTAAAAGTAAATATTACACTTGATTTGACCGATCACTGACATTCACTCTCGGGGTTGATAAAAGATCTTCTGTCTAAGATTCATTTCGTCCACTTCGTGTAACCCCGTTCGACCACATGGCGAGTAGGTTTTCCGTACCTATATTTTGCCTTTTCTCGTTCCATTCAAAAGGATAAAGGATGGAAAGAGAATCTCGTAATAAAATTCGTAACCGCCACGTCTCCTTAAATCTTGCTTCCACGTTGCCACATTCTTTCGTAACCGCTCATAACCGGTTCCACTCCTTCTACCGTTTCGATGACTCGTCATAGCCGGTAATTAACTGCCTTACTATAAATATCTCGATTCTTCTTCTCCCTTATTATTTTTTCATTCTTCATCTTCTTCTCTGCCACTGCTACTGTTGCTGCTACTTTTGCGATTCTTCTTCGCTGCTACAAGTGTTTTCTTCCACAACTTTCTTTGTTTTTAAATCTTCAAAACCTCTCAATCTTTAAAGTAATGGCTCCCAAGAAAACCCCATCTCCTACATCGTCTAAAACTCTTGAGGAAGTTCAGGCAGAGTTTGAGAAGAAAGGTCTAACCCTAACTCCGGTGGTTGATTCATCTATTACTCCTCCCATTACTGCATCCAAGAACATGGAGTTAAATTACCGATGGATTCAGTCTGATAGATAGACTTCCAACAAGATTATCATTACTGCTGGTCAATTGAGGGATGGCTTGTCCCTTCCTTTGTATGATCCGTCCAATCCTCTCTTCTACGAAATACTGACCAAGCTTCAGCGAGGCATATTTCAACTCAGCGAAAATGCAATTCGTATCGCGAACGAGTTCGTGATACACTCTAAAGGTGGTGCTTCTCAGATCCCAAAATTCGCAAAGGATTATAATCTGGACGACTATAATATTGACTCTTTTGTTGCGAACTATTCTGGTAAAACCCTATCCACGAGGAGATATCAGGAGTGGGGTATTAAGCTTACTCGCAACACTCTGGAAGATTCGTCCAAGGCTCTTCTTCAATATGTTGACCCGTTTGGTCGCGCGAAGAACGATCGCCTTCGTTTCTCTAATGACGAAGACTGAATGATGTTCCCCTTGATCGTGGAAGGTCCTTTGGTTTGGGAATCAAATAGTATCCATTATACAAGAAATTTTCAAAACTAAACAGATTAATCCCAAACTCAACGAGAACTTTTTGTTCCTAATCCCCAAAATTAAAAACCCCAAAACACCTAATGACTTCATGCCAATAGGTTTAAGTAATACACCCTATAAGATTTTGTCTAAGATTTTAGCAAATAGACTCAAAGTTTACTATGAGAGAATTATATCTCCTTTTCAGTCTGCTTTTTTGTCGTCAAGACAAATTGCAGACAATATCGTTGTAGCCCATGAAGTCATACATTCTCTCAAGAAAATGAAAACAAAAAATGGTGTCCTAGGAATAAAAATTGACATGTCAAAGTCTTTTGACAGAGTAAGTTGGGAATTTTTGATGCAAACTTTAACCGCTTTTGGTTTTAGCAAGGATTGGTGTAGCCTAATACACCAATGTCTTTCTACTGCCTCCATAGCAGTCTTACTCAATGGCTCTCCAGGGAACTTTTTCACACCTTCTCGTGGACTCAGACAAGGAGTCCCGCTCTCTCCTTATCTGTTCGTAATTTGTATGGATGTTTTTTCTAGACTTTTGTCTGCGAAAGAAAAAACTAAACACATAACAGGTATAAAAATCTCCAAGAATAGTATTCTTATTTCTCATCTTCTTTTCGCAGATGACTGTCTGCTTTTCTCTAAAGACAGCCTAGTCAACTGCAAGAACATACTTAACATAATTTCTCAGTTTAGCAATGCCTCAAAACAACTGATAAGTTTCTCAAAGTCAGGGATTTTTTTCAGCAAAAAGATTCACTCCAAACATCAAATAATAATGATAAGGATGCTCAAAATTTAAAAAAAATTGCATCTCTGACACCTATCTAGGAGCACCTTTATTTGTTGATAGATCAAAAATAAAAACTTTCGATAACATTGTAACAAATATGGAAAATTGAGCTCAGAGCTGGAATGGAACAACTTTGGTCCAAGCTAGCAAAAATCAGTTCTAATAAAATCAGTTCTATCGAGTCTTCCTATTTACCAAATGGGATGTTTTTCCCTTCCTAAGAAAATAAAAAACCAGATCGATGCTATCCAAAGGGAATTTCGGTGGGGTAAACAAAAAAATAAGAAGAATTTCTACCCGATTGGATGGGATTTTCTTTGTAATCCAGTAGAACTAGGTGGTTTAGGGTTCAAAGAAGCCAACAAAATGAATAAATCAATGATTGCAAAACTTGCCTGGAGATTGGCAGCTAACGAAAATTTTCTTTTAGTATATGTTCTAAAGGAAAAATACTTCTGTTTTCTTTTTAGAAAAACACTATAACTCTTCTTGGATATAGAGGTGTATTTTACAGGGAGTATCTTTGATTCATAAACATAGTTGCTGGGAGGTAGGAGATGGTAAATCAATAAATATTTTGTCAGATAAATGGGTTCCAAGTATGGGAAATAACCTATTAACGCATTTTGGATCTAAATTAAAATCTTTAACACTTGTATCTGAGTTACTCGACTCAAATACGAAGAAGTGGAATGAACTGAAAGTTAGGAATAACTTTCAAAATGATATAGCTGAAAAAATTCTTGGTATTAAAATATTTACTAATTGTTAAGGAAGGTTGAAAAATGATAAAATTAGATGGCTCCTCACTAATGATGGAAACTTTACAGTCAAATCCATGTATCTAAAACTTAAGAACCCATTTACGATACCACACAGGACAGAAATCGCAGCTTTTTGGAAATCTTTTTGGAAATTAAATATATCTCAAAGGATAAAAAAATTCTTGTGGAAATGTCTACACAATGCTCTGCCAGTTAGGAAGAATCTAGGTCAATATGTGAAAGATATAGAAATGAAATGTGTTTTTGTGAACATGAATGTGAATCCCTGAAACACCTGTTTTTTTACTGTTCTTACGCTAAATCAGTTACAATGCTGCCCCCTGTTGTAGGAATAATCTCTAATAATGATGGTCAATTCTCTTTTGCACAAATGTATGAAAACTGGATTGCAGGTGTGTATAGTTGTGGTGAAATAGAAATTATGGCAACCAAATGTTGGTTGATTTGGAAAGAACGATGCTCAAGGATTTTCGAATCAAAAATAACCACTAGTATTCAATTGTCTCTAGCTATACAGAGACATATCAATTTCTGGTCTCCTCTGAAAACCTCTATTTTTTTACAACAGGTCTGTTGCTCACTGTGATGATCAAAATCTAACTGACCTTAAAGAAGTAGGATGGACAAATCCTCAACATAATCAATCAAAGATCAATTTTGATGCTTCTTGGACTGATAACTTTTCTCTTTCTGGTTAATGTATGATTTTGCGTAATGAAACAGGTGAAGGTGTGCAAGCTAAAGCTGGGTCCATCAGAGCCTCCACTGCAGAAGAAGCAGAGGCTTTGAGCTTGCTGGAAACTGCTTATTGGGCAAAGAGTATGGATTTAAGTAATTTTTAGGTCGAAGGGGATTGTCAACGGCTCATTCTTTTTGCGCAGAATAGGGTCAGCAACATTTATTGGAGAAACCAGGTGATAGTTTCAGAGGCAGTGAGGATTCTTCAAACCTGTAACAATTTTCTGGGGTTTGCTTTCAAGAACAGAAAATGCAATGAAGTAGCTGATGTTCTGGCTAAAGAGGCACGTAGAAAAGGGATACATAAACAAGTATGGTTGCAGATGCCTTTTTTCATTTCTAGCTTTTTACTTTCTGATGTTTGTTTTTCCGATTCTGTTCCGAACTGTAGTTCTCTTAATGAGGGTACTAGTATGTTGGTGGAAGCCAATATCTCAATGCTTTGTGATGAGATAAGAGTAACCAACACACTAGAAAACTCTTTGTAACTTTCTTGTTTCAATATAAGTAACTTTCAAAAAAAAAAAAAAAAAACTGAAATCTTAAATACATAAGAGAGTTGATAATCACCAAATCCTTTTTTTATTTTTCTTGAAACAAACATATATAAAAGGAGGTTAGCTCCTCAGGTGAGTCTGAGAAGCATTGTTTGTTACACACATATTACAATCCGACATAGGTAAATAGGTACTGCCATCTCCAGAGGATGGGACATAAGCATTGGCCATGGAGTTGAGTTTAGTCTTCCAACCTTGCCTTAGGGAATTACAATTAAATTGTTTAAAATAATTAAATAGTTCAACATTGTCTTCAAACATTGCAACATGGGTAGTTCTTTGAGGGAACTTCCATTTCATCTTCAGAGTCTTCATCAGCTTTTTGTCTTCCATCTCAATATCGCAGATCCCGTACCTGTTGTGTTGGTGCCATTTCATTGCCTCGATGACACCCAGAGCAGCACTTTCTTCTAGGGAGCTCACTGCGCAGATGCAGGCCCATCTTCCTTTAGTTGTTTCTCTCTCATCTGTTAAAACATTAATCACAATAGCAGTGTGAGAGTGAACTTGCCAGCAGCTGTAACAGAGCATAGTTAATTGGTGTACATGTATCATGGTTTGTAACTGACTGAGTTGGTTCATATTCGGGTTTCTGTTGTATGATAGTTCAGTGGGATTGTTTTTCCTGCTATTGATGTGGTTTTCTATAAGGTGAACAGTTACCGCAGGTGTTTGTTGCTTTTTCTGGAAATATTTTAGAAACCTAGCTTTCCATATATACCATGTTGTAAGAGCATACAACTGATTCCATTGAACTCCAGTGATTGGACTAGGTTCATTGTTGTTGACCCATGACTCTACCTACCCTTGGACACTGACATTATTGTTATTGACTCTACACTGAACCCCTAACCAGACATCTCGACTAAACGGGCACCTAAAAAGAGTATGAGCATCTTTTTCAAAGGGGAAACCACACATGGTGCAGCTAGCATCTATTGTGGTGACCCATCTGCCCAGTTTACTGCTTACGGGTAGAATGCCGCTATAACATTTCCACACAAAAACTCGAATTCTTGGTAGGACATCCAGGGACCAAATATTCCTCCATATTGGGTTCTGAGGGGGGGAGGGGTGGTTGTCCATTGAGAACTGCCCGGTCTCTTATTAGGTACTCATATACTGATTTGACCGTCAGATTTCTTTTCCTAGTGTGAGGCCAGGTTAGAGTGTCTTGAGTGGTGGTGTTCTGACTTAGATTGATACCAATAATATTTTGAACAATATTCCGTGGGAGAACTTGATTGAGAAAGTTTTCATTCCATTCCTTAGCATCAAGAGACACTACATCACTTACCTTGGTCAGAGTATTTGTTAAGCTTTGTTTAATGTCACTTCTTGAGATAGTGTTGGGGGAGTTTAGGGGGATCCAGTTATGTATCCAAAGTTGGATGTCCTTACCATTGCCTATTTTCTATACTGCTTCTTGTTGTATGATTTGAATGCCTTTCCACAAGCCTTTCCAGAACAGGGAACAATTTTGCTTTGTTTTAGTCAAACTAAGGGGGGAGCATTTTCTGAAATATTTATCTTTTAACACTCTCGAGGTTAGAGAATCTGGGTTTTGTAACATTCTCCAAGCAGTTTTGGTGATCATGGCTAGGTTGAATTGTTCAGATTGTTTCAACCCTAACCCTCCATTATTGATAGGGACGCAAATCGAGGCCCATGCTTTAGGGTACCAACCCCTATTTTTCTCAGAGGAATGGCCCCACAAGAAAGTTCTATTTAAGGTATCCATTTTTTTTGTTATCTCTTTTGGTATAACAAAGCACGACATTTGGTATGTTGCCATGGTGTCTGCCACATGTTTGATGCATACTCCTCTACCAGCAGGGGATAGTAGTTTGCTACTCCATCCTTTAAGAAGAACCTTTAACTTTTCTAAAATCGAAACAAAGCATTTTATCTTCGATTGATGGGTAAAGAGTGGGACTCCTAAGTACTTATCATCCAGTTTAATTCTTCCTACTTTGAGGATATCTAGAATTTCTATAATTTCTCCATTGGATACAGAGTTACTAAAGAAATCTCCAGATTTATCATACACTACACCAAATTAAGGGATTAGTAACTAGAAGTCGCAACAGCTTAGCCCTTGTTGAGAATTATCAGTTGCGAATTTCAGTTGCAATTTTTGTACAATAGTTCGCAACAGTTACAATACTCGCAACTGTTTTAACCAGTTACGATTCGCAACAAAATTGGGTTGTACGCGGGCGACTCGTGAGTGTGGCTGCACACATATTTAAGCTGACTCGATTTCATCCCATTCAGATGTGAAACTGACTCGGGTTTATCCTATTATTATCATCGAACTCTATTTTATCTCATTCTCATCTCTCTTTCTCATCTCTCATGTCTGAAATTCGAAGATTTCATAGATATCAAATCCCAAATCAAGCCAACCTTTTTATCTTTCGCCTTAGGGTTTTGAGGTTTACATACAAAAGTTGTTTTAGGGTTCAGTCTCTCTTATGTAGTCTCCAAAAACTCTCAAGAACAGCAGAACAAAGAAGAAGAAAATCCCTAAACTTCTCATTTCCTTGTAAATATAATAAAGTATCTCGCTTGATTTTCATCCCTATGTTTGATTTTTGATTATGGGTTTGATTGAATCTGTTTTGTGTGAAATCCCTAAATTTCTAGGGTTTTTGATTTGAGATACCGTGAAGAGGATTGACGTTTTCCTCGTCAAAGAGTTTGGAAATGGAAATCAAATGGTTCAGTTCATTAAAGAACCTAACAATCTCTGCAACGTTAACACCTTCAAACACTTAGGTAAGAAAAACAACAGCTGGTCTTGTACTTTTGAGTTCTAATTTGGGTTTTGTTTCGATTCTGTTATTTATATTTTAGGGTTTTTGTTAATGTTGGTGGTAATTTGGTGTATCGTAGGGTTAGCTACTAAAAAGACTATTTCAGTTCAAGCTGGAAAAGATTCAGGTGTTGTTCTGGCTACTATCAAGACTAACAAAAAGAAGTACCCTTCAGCTTTGGTGCACAAAACTGTCATGAAGCGAGAAAAATACCTTGTCTTCTTGTATCACTGATTCCTCCAAATATTTTTATCAATTCTAATCAAATAGTTTGATTTTGTTTACTAATTCTAGTCGATTTTATGGTGTAAAGGAAAAAAATTCTGAGAGAGTATTAGAGCTTCTTGTGTTGCCCGGGGATGATGTTCCGCCACTGCTCCTTGATATTGGCAAGTTCATGTTTGATACTTAAATTTGTGATTTTATTAGTAGACGGCTGGAGTTTGGAATTAGTTTTTGATTGTTTATTTTGTGTTTTGTTTTTAGGTTGTGGCTCTGGACTAAGCGGAGAAACATTATCTGAGAGTGGACACCAATGGATTGGTTTAGACATATCTAATTCAATGCTAAGTGAAATGGTCTTTTTTTTTGTGTAAATTTGATTTGCTAATGCTAGATCTTCATTTGATTAATCTAAGTCTTGTTTTGATAATAGATGTTGCATTGGAGCGGGAAGTAGAATGTGATATTTTGCTAAGCGATATGGGTCAGGTAATTCTTCTTGTTTATGTTTGACTCAAATTGCCGTCTTGATGATTTGTGAGTCATAGTTTGCAATATTCAATGATTAGGTAGCTCAGGGCTACAGATTGGACATAGGTGCCGAAACCTCAGTACAACCGGCCTCTAGATTTCTCAAAGTTCACAAATATTATTCTGAGAAGCTATTTGTACATTGTAGTTCTGGAACCAATGAGTTTTAAATATTTGTAGGATTCCTATTCATGTTTTGTAAATGAAAGTTGAAAGCGTTTTCTGATATTTGTGTATTTGTCTAAGATCCTTCTAATATTGAGAAACTTACTTAGTGTACTTCCCAAAAAAGAAATGATAAATTGTAGATGCCGATTGCTATTGTTAGTCCCTTTTAACCATCTCGGGTCTTGTTACTTTACTTTGCGATAACAAGTCTGAGCTGTAAAATAGTTCTGAAAAGAAAAAGATTCATTGATGCTTATATATATAATGGTTGGGAGTTGGGACTGGGTAACTTTCAAAGATTACCTTAACCACCCTTTACCATGATCGTAAGTGTTCCTTTTCTCAATCTATCAATGTTTATTAACTATTTGATGTTATAAACATTTGTCGCTTATTGGTTTCAGGACTTGGGTCATGGATGGAGTTATTGATGGTGTTATTAGCATCTCAGTGGTGCAGGTTGGAATTCTTTTAACCTCTTATGTGAAATGTGTCTTGTTTCTGGATCATTTTAATACTCTAAAGCTTAATTGCTTGGTTCAGAATCAGTACAATATAGTATGTATTTTGGTGTATGCATGAGTTTGACAGTTTTTCTTTTTCGAATGCTTTACTCACTGACTTCAGTATGTACTTGTTGTCGCTAATCAAATAGTGGATTTGTTATGCGGATAGGTCCTCTCATAATCCAAGACTGAGATTGAAGTATGTTGCAATTAAATTGGTTGTTTTAACTTATTATTTAACATGATGACTTACAAGGTGAGTGGAAAATTCGTGCATTGATGGACAATTTTTTGATTATGCTCTCATTGCAAACTTTGCCAAAACAAATGAAATCATTAAACATACAGGCAATGAAAACATTTGTGCCACCTCCACCATCTTCAACATACGTAGTGAAGTCATCCAATGTGGTTTTTGAGTATGTTGATGGTTTCGGGATGCTTGATAGGCGATCTTCAAGAGATTCTACAAGGGATGATTCATTTCCTTGTCAGGCTTCTCCCTAAATCCAAGGTAATGATAATCCTCTTTGTGTGCTTAGTGATTGGGTGCGAAACGCGTGTTATGAGATTGGCGCACATGGTTGGCCTATTTAACCACTACTCCTTTGTAGGGTACAATCTAACTAATTAGTTAGCATTTAGCCTCTTTAACAACTGCAACAATAGCAACTTGTATTACAGTAAACAACAATGAATTCCTAGTACCTACCACAACAACAACAGATTCCAATGCTTTGCCAAAACAGCAACAACAAATTCTAGTGCTGCAAAGCATATTCTAATACCACAGCATCGGTAAGCCTCGACTTGTTATGATATTTTTCTTAATTCATTCTACATTAAGGCAAATCCTCGAGATAAAAATGAATTTGAAATTTGCGAAATCTTGGTTAACTTTTGTATGAGATTGATTATGAGTTCTGACATACTATCGAATTACTTCTTTATTTGTAGATATCTGGTCACATCGTCCTCTAACTGAACAGGCTTTATGTATTTGGATTTCAATGTGAGAGTTCTGTTTTCTTTAAATAATTTTGTAAGATCTTCTTGGTGTGTGATATTGAATTTATAGATATATCCAAATGACAATCCTTCATATGATTTTTGTGATGTGTACTTTTTGTGTATATGGATGGAGTTCATCATGGTTTTGTTGGATTAATTCGAGTTCCAAATGAACATGGGATACCTGATTTTGTTTCATGGAAATGTTGCTGGTCAAAACCTCTTTTGGTTACTTTTTTTTGTTGTTGCTTGACCTGGTTTTGACCGTTAAAAACCACTATTTTTTTTATGTTGCAATTTTTTTTCGCAACTACAGAAAACTGTTGCGATTGCGAACTTTTGAAGTTGCAACAACAATGAAGCCGTTGCGAAAAATTGCAACATCGACTTTCGTAACAGAGCAGAACTGTTGCGACCCCACTTTGCAACTGCCACGTACCGTTGCTAATCACTAAATTTGGTGTAATGATAGTTGATTTGTTGGCCAGAACCAAGGCTGAAAAGATCTAGAATGTGGACAAGGTTTTTACACTCTTTCTTCCCAGCTTTAGAAAAGATTAGACAATCATCAGCAAAAAGGAGGTGAGAGATAGATGGAGAGCTTGGACCAAAATTAACTCCACTAATTAATTTTTGTTTTTCCGCTTCTTGCAACACCCTCGAAGGGGCTTCCATACAAATAATGAATAGATATGGGGAGAGAGGGTCCCCTTGTATGAGGCCCCTAGAAGGCTTAAAAAACCCCGTTGGGGAACCATTGACGAGGACAACACTTGAATAGGTTCCTATGCATTGGAAGATGAGGTCAATCCAGTCTTTACAAAAGCCCATTTGTTCAATAATTTTGATTAGGAATTTCCATTCCACTCGATCAAAGGCTTTTTTCATGTTAATTTTTAAGCCCATATATCCTTTTTTTCTTCTTCTTTTTCCTCTCCGATCTCATTGTATGGATAATCTCATGGGCTATGACAATATTGTCCGCTATCTATCTTCCTGGACAAAAGCCGATTGTTAGGGGGAGATAAGCTTATCGAGGAACGACTTTATTATTCCTGCCAGAAGTTTTGAGACTATTTTGTAAATTGTGTTGCAAAGGGATATTGGTCTAAAATCCTTAGGGGTGGAGGGAGATTCAATCTTGGGAATTAGGGTAATGAAGGTGGAGTTGAATTCCTTCAGAATATGTTTTTTGGTAAAGAAATCTTGGACCATTTTTGTGACCTCATCTTTAAGAAGGAACCAATTTTTTTGGAAGAAAATAGCAGGGAAACCATCCGGACCCGGGGATTTATTGGGGTGCATATCAAAAACTTTGAGTTTAATCTCGAGCTCAGTAGGAGTCGCCATCAGTTTAGCATTGTCTAATTCATTCAAGCATTTGGGAATTAGCTGAAGGATTTGGTCACTGATGTTGGGGTTTGAGGTTGTTGCCATGGAGGCAAAATGAGTGTGGAAAGAGTCTTCAATGCCTTGTCTATCATTGCACCACTATCCATCAATCTTTTTAATTGCCTCAATTCTAGACTTTCTAACCCTATAAGTAACCGTGGAGTGGAAATACCCTGTATTTTGGTCTCCAAGCTAAAGATTGTTATCATTGGCTTTGGTTTTACAGAAGGCTTCCTCATAGTTGTATCACTTTTCCAGATCATGTTGGATGTTCACTACTCTTGGGTTGTTGTCTGTAAGTTTGAGGGTTTTTTTGGCATGATTGAGATTTTGGTTTATCTTTTTGATGTTTTGTTAGATGTTTCCAAAGAATTCTCTGTTCCAGATTTTTATTTTGTGTTTCTCATTTTTGAGCTTTGACATCACTCCAAAGGATGTTGAGCCTCCGGGGTCTATGTCCCATGCTTCCTTAATAACTTGAAAGCAAGATGGTTCTTCCATATAGATGCCAAAAAACTTAAAAGGTTTCGCTCCATC
The DNA here is from genome assembly GCA_023531105.1 of Papaver atlanticum. Classification (NCBI taxonomy): domain Eukaryota; kingdom Viridiplantae; phylum Streptophyta; class Magnoliopsida; order Ranunculales; family Papaveraceae; genus Papaver; species Papaver atlanticum. The sequence continues at coordinate 317,604 of JAJJMB010008385.1, forward strand.
TTTCCAGCAGGGTGTTGTTCTGATCAGAATAGGGCTGTGGTCAGATCCTACTAGGGTCAAATGATAAACTAGCGCTCTTGGGTAGAGGTTTAACCATCTTGGGTAGGCTAGGGATCTATTCAGTCTAGCTTCTATGAACTCCTGTTTTTCTCTTTTGTTGGACCAGGTGTATTGATATCCCACAAAACCTAGGTCCATAAGATCATCTTCATTTATCAATTTATTAAATAAAAGACTCTCAGTTTGGTCCACCGGAGCTCCTCCTCTTTTTTCTTCCCCTGTGAGAGTGAAATTTAGATCACCTAAGACTAGCCAAGGTACCTCAATGTTACTAGCCAATTTTTTAAAGTACTCCCAACTAGTATGTTTTCTTATTCTATAAGGGCACCCATAGGTTCCGCAAACCATCCAAACATTACCACTAGCCTTGCAACTGACGATTGCATCTATTTGACTATCTGTGTTGTTCACAACAGAAAGAGACACTTTGCTAGACTAAGCTAAAGCTATACCTCATGCAGTACCTATAACACCTGTTGGGTCCACTATCACCATGTTCTGGTATTTGAGATTTAGGAGAAGAGATTTTATGAAAGGTTGTTTGTTTTTGGTTTCTTGGAGAAAGAGGATATCTGGAGAGTGTTCGGTGATTAGCTTATGGAGATGAGTTTGGGTAGATGGCTTTCCTAGTCCATGGCAGTTCCAGGCTTGATGTTCAGAGACATTGGCATGAATTGGTGGGGGTGCTGGGGTATAATTTGAGTGGATAAGTGGTTGGTGGAATTAAAAATTAAGATGGGGTTGGGCTGCAGATGGGTGATAAGTATGAGAAGGTTTTGGTTTGTAGAGTTAAAACTGACAATCCTGTAAAGATTCTTCTGAGCAACTTCGGATATGAGAGGTATAGACGAATTTTTACAAGCAGTGTGATTACAGATAACAGAATTTAGCAAAGCAGATCGTAAACGTACACGGCAAACATCATTCCACTTAGATATGTAAAACTCCAATTTGTAACAGCACCAAGTGCTACAATGAAGCTCCCGAGAAATTAAAACAGGAGTAACTCTTAGAACTAATTTTAACCTTTTAGCATGCCTTGTACACTTGAAAGAAACATGCAGCTCACAGACACAAATTCGAGTAGCCAACAATTTAAAACCTTGTGAACCCGAAACCCTTAAATCCCAGTGACTTCTACTATCTATCACAATATCAGACGACTCTATTAAAAAACGGCAATTCTTGATCAGATGATAATGGTAATAGGAAAAGTTTAGGCTTACCTGGTTATCCTTGGTTGAGCTATCCTCCCCGATGCTAGTATTTTCTTTTGATTTTACTTGTCGAGAACCATCGGCATTCACCCATCTTTCATTTGTAGCTAATCTCATGATCTTGAGAGAAGACACTTTCATCTTCCTTTTGTCATCACTACTAGTTATGTTTGGTGGTCTTGCTGTGAATTGGTTCTGGAAGGGGGTAATTTCTTGGTTGTATCCTTGAGAAGCATTCATGAATTTGTGATCAGTTATGGTTGGAGGAGTTAACCCCCTTTCAATGGTATGTAATTCCACAACCATTTTTACTTTCTCATACTTCTGGAGGAGAGTTCTTTTGTCGATCCTCACTGCCGGGCTTCTAATTTTCACCGTTGACTTGTGTACATTTGTAACACTTTGGATTTTTTCCTCTACAAAGCTTTGACACACTAATGCCACACCAATTATACTCTTTAATTGTTTTTCAAATTGGGATTTTTCCTCTTTCATGAAATTTTCTTCTGTCTTTGGCGGCACTGAACATTTTGCATAATTATCATTTGAAATGTACAACGGGGAAGCTTTACGACTGCGACGCAAAATCTTCCATGGGGGCTCTTCTCCTTACTCGGAACTAGTCTGCCTTTTTCTCAAAATATAGCCATCGACCCATTGCTCAAAAACACCCTGAAACTTGGTGATTTTGCTGGTGAAGCTGAATTTTCTGGCTCCATATCCTCATGTGTGGTATCATTAGCGGATGTATATTTCCCTTTTTCTTCGATATGAATTTGAGTTTGTTTTGTTATAAAATCTACCAATAACTCATAGATTAGTAAACTTACTAACCACCAGTAAAGCTTGAGGGCGAATATAATGCAGTCTACTGAAACATTGGACTTGTAAGGGTTAATTGAGTCAATACTGAACATAATGGCTTGGGAGAACTTCTGAAGGATGTGCTGCTAAAGCCAATAAAGGGGATTTTTGGTGGATTTGAGGGGTTGGACGCATGGGTTTGAATAAGATTTTGAAATTGAGACAAGTATAAGGGCTGAAGGTACCAATAGTGAAAACAAAAGAGAGCGAAAATGAATCCCCTGCAAAAGAAGAAAGATTAGCACAAATAAGTAGAGATTGGATCATACATACCTTGATTCTCTGTTGCAGACTAGCTCGGGGAACTCACGATAACCAGGTAGCCTCCGAATCACTCCATAGACATTTTCAAGAGAATATTAAGAGATTTTTTGATTAGTAGCTAAAAAATTAGGTGAAAGAGGGTATGAAGTTACCGGATCTGATGATTTTGATGAGATTTAAAGAGAAATCATAAAACAAAACCGAGAAATCACAGCAGAAAATTAGAATCGGTGAGAAACAAAGTGTGACTCAAATATCGCCCGATTTACGGAGCGTGAGCCGAGTATCCTAAAGACTAAGAATTATTTTCCTATCGCCAAATCCTTGGCCAGGTCATAGTTACACAAAGCCAGCACTTGGGTCTGTCGCTTTACCATTATACCTTTCTTGGCCTTTTGGCTAGATCAAATGCAGTATTTTTTTTCCTCATCAATAAACAATAGCAATTACATGAGATAAAAACAATTACCGAAGTGCTTAGGGTTTTAACTAAACATGAAATATTAGTGAATTTGCTTTGTAGTCTTCATCTTCAATCCACATTTTTTCTGTCAAAAGGTGCAGCAATTTGTGAACTTCCGTACTCTAACTTCAGCTCATACTCCATTCCTTTAACCATGATATCCAAAGACTCGGGCAATAGTTTCTGAGCACTGACTTCTACACAAAGCATGGCATAAGCTAATCGCTCTCTGTTTTTTGTTTTCTGATCAGCAAACAGAGGAATTCCTAACCCACTCCCAATTTTGCTGAGGAAGGAAGGAGTCCAAAGGAAGAGTGGTAAGTTGTAAATTTTCACCCATATGGGAAGAGATTCCATTTCCTCAATTCTATTGAATTTCAGCTTCCAATCCCATTCTCTTAGTATCATTGGTCTTTGTTGTATTTGCCATAGATCAGCTGATTGTAGAACTCGTATCTTATCTTCGACGTAACTGAATTGAAATATAAAGTATCCATTATCCATAGAGACAACCGAAACATCTCCATTCACTTCCCAGAGTTTTCTAACCATATTTATGTCCAAAACAAAGTGGACGTTGTCTCCCACAAAGAACCCTACTAAAGAATTTTTCCACTCCCTGCACCCAGCTTCGAACTCCTCATCTGTACACATAATTTGAAGTTTTCCATCGTCTGTCAAGAAGGGTTCAACATATTTATACTCTCTTTTGGGGCTAACCTCGTAAGCTGGAGAAGCTTGCGGCCTATCATCTGATATTGGTGGGCAGTCGCCCAAAGATATATAATCCAACTTTGCATTATCAAATGACACCCATCCATCAGAAACGAAGTCATGGTGGAATTCAACACCGTTCCTGTATTCCTTCTCTTCTGACCCAAACATGAGTGGACAAAACAGTAGGCAACCCATCATTGTGATGATACACGTTACTAGAGGAGAAAACATTCCAGCGGTGGGTTGAAGTGCTGGTTAAGTTGTGGACTGATATTGCAGCACTGTCCATTGTAGAATCGATTCTGCTTCTGCCGTGTAAATTGGATGGGGTACTTGTCTTTATCATAGTCCTTCCTTCAAGAATGCTTACCACTTCTGACATAGAAGGCCTTGAATTTGGATCAGGATTTTTACACAACATTCCCAAACTCAACATCATTTCTGCTTCTTTCACTGGAATATTCATTTTCAGGTCCTGATCAATGACCCCCAGAATATCTCCCTTTTGTTGTAAATCATAGACCTGGGAAAAAATCAAAGCTTTTCAGTTTAATTGCAAACGCACAGCAAGTTATTATCTGGAGATTTACCAGTCAATTACAGGTTTTTATTCACTTACCAAATCCAGGAGGGAAACACTTTCATGGTCTGAAATCCACTCAACTCTCTTCTTACCAGTAATAAGTTCAAGTGTCACTATTCCGAAGCTGTAAACATCTATTTTCTCAGTAACTGTTCCTAGAATAACATATTCAGGAGCCATACATCCTCTTCAACGTACGCAAAAGTATATTCTTTGTTAGAAAAGAGAAACACAGAAGACCTATTTCATTCCAGTAAGTTAACTAAGAACCCGAAGTCTAGAAATAATATTTGTATTCGTTTTCTTACACTGTTCCAGCAAGACCGGTGTTGATGTGTGTGACTTCTCTATTGTAATGCATTGCCAATCCAAAATCAGATATCTTGGGTGTAAGATCTTTATCAAGCAAGATATTTGAAAGTTTGATATCTCTGTGAACAATCTTATATTTTGAATCATCATCGTGTAGGAAGGAAAGACCTTTCGCTACTCCAATGCAGATTTTATCTCTTGCTGGCCAGGCAAGTTTCTCTTTCACGTTTTCTGCAATTGAAATTGTTAGTACATTTTTATAAGTAGATCAGTTTGTTAAAAACACAGTAAAACTCGAACACTTCTTTACCAAATAGAGCACCATACAGACTTCCATTTTCCATGTACTCGTAGACTAAACAGTGTTGGTTGTTTCCTGTACAGTGCCACAACATTCTGACAAGATTTGGGTGTTTCAGGGATGAACTTATGTGTCCTTCATTCTGAAAATCTTGTTTTCCCTGGTCTGATGTCATAAGCAGTTGTTTCACTGCGACTATCTTTCCATTCGGAAGCATACCCTGAAATTATACCATAAATCAAGGTAAGATCAACGAGACATACACATAAATTGAAAAGGCTAACAAAGTTAGATTGCAAACCCTGTAAACTGAACCACTAGAACCTTGCCCGATCTTGTTCGCGAGGCTAAAATTATTAGTTGCAACTTCAATTCGTCTGAAATCGAGACTTTCAGTTTCATCTATCCCAACTGTTTGTTTAGAACCATATTCTACAAACTCAGGGTTGTCATTTTCTTCTGTCACCACTGATGCAACCTCAGAGGATACAGATGTCTCCCGTAATTTACTAAACAAATAATCAAGGTTTGACGCAAACCCTTCATCTGTCAGCTCCGTTTCTTTAGAAGTGCTATTTGATTCGACAATAGAGATGACCACCTCAGAATTAACTACTGCTGAAGATAGCGGATCAACAACAGGGGTCTTCATTGTGGTTCTTCCTTCAAGAATACTCACTACTTCTGACATGGTAGGCCTCAGTTTACGTGTCTCACTGGTGCACAAGATTGCCAATTTCAAAATCATAGTTGCTTCTTTCACTGAATATTGCATATTCAAGTCCTCATCAATCAGCCTAAAAAGATTGCCGTTCTCTTTTAACTCTTGGGCCTACAATTTCAGGCCAAAGCTTTTAAGAACAAAATGCAGACAGAGGATGAAGAGTGCGCATAATTATACTAATACTCTACTGAAATTGGAAATACAAAATCATATAGATTTTCCATTGAGAATACCAATATTGAGTTTTCAACTTACAACTGATGGAAGGTGGAAGTATTCAGAACCTTCTATGCCGCAAAAAGGCCTCTTTCCACCCAATAGTGCAATTATGAGTACTCCGAAGCCATAAACATCGGTCTTATCGTTTATGGTACCTTTAACAAGGTATTCAGGGTCAAGGTATCCACTGGTAAAAAATAAAAAAGAAATTATAATTGGGACTAATAGTTTTTATTAGCAATTGGTTCAGAAGATATTAAATCCATATTGGTGTCCTTACTTACAATGTTCCAGCAACCTTGGTGACGTAGTGTGTAACTTCTCCTTGACAGAGCCTAGCGAAATTAAAATCAGATATTTTGGGATTAAGATACTTATCAAGTAAAATATTTCTAGGTTTAACATCTCTGTGGACAATGAGGGTTTTTGATTGATCTTTTTGGTGTAGGAAAGCAAGACCCTTCGCTATTCCAAGACAAATCTTAACTCTAGTTTTCCAGTTGAGGCTCTTCTTTAACTTCACATCATCTGCATGTTCACGAAGTTTTCATCAGTTAATCAGTTTGAGCAACTCACAAGTTGGGAATTAGGCAAACCCATAGTTAAATGTTTGCATAGGCTACCAAATAAAGCCGTCTGGAGGTCACCGCTCTCCATATGCTCATATACCAGTAGAATATTGCGTTTATCTGAGTAATGCCCCAACAATCTAATGATATTTTGATGACGCAGCGCCAAATAATAACTTATCTTCTTTAAATACTGTGGCGTTCCATCTGTATCTGTAGAAATTTGTCTCACTTCGACCGCTATCCCATTAGGAAGAACACCCTGTATAGTTATAGAAATAGGGTATTAATCAGCAAAAAGGTTAGACAGAGATACTGACTAGGTAACTACAGCATGAATCCGTCTCCATACCTTGTAAGTTACATCTCCATAACGATCCCAATCTTTTCTGATCACGTTTGCTGGGTTGAAATTCTGAGTAGCTGCTTTTATTACTTTCAAAGTGAAAAAATCACATTCCAACTGGTCATAATGGTCTTGATCTTGTTCAACCGAATGTAAAAGAAATTAGTCCATACAGTTAAAAATATATATAGGTCCAAATAAATGAATGACTTCAAATAGCAAAGCATATGATGAGACATAATACACAATCAAAACGGAAAAGGTTCAAGTTTCAAAGACTTGATTGGTGAATTAGTCTCCCGACGCACAGAATTAAAAAAAATAAGCTGTTGCCAATGAAAGATATAGATCGTTACCTTGAGATCGATCGGCGAAAATAATATTAACCATCGTCTTCTCGATCAAGATTGTGCCAATTTTTTTTTAAAAAGGAAAGGCTGGAGAGAATTAACACAGAAAGAGAAATTTATGTTAGGGAGAAAACAATAAGCAGTGAAGACTTTTGTATGCCCTGTTTAAAGTCTTTATGAAGTCTAAAACAGATTTATGTGAGTGGAATTCTACAGTGGAGATATTTTATGGCAACCCATACAATACCTATACTCAATAGAAGTATTCATACAGGAGATAATATACATGAGCGTGCTATAGAGTGTACGAAAAATATAAAGAAATGAAAGATGCACTATTGGATTTACTAGGTACACACTCTTATATAAGATCAACAGAACCTTAGCTTCCCTAATACTCCTAGACGTGCTATCTTAATCCGGCTTATACATAAACCCCATGCTCCACCAAGGATAGTCCCCAAAGGAGAAGATATCAAGTCCTCGACCATCTTAATCTATCACCAATTTAGCTGTAATGTTAAACAATTAACATGGAGGAATTTTTAGTAGGCCCGCTTTCATTACTTTCAAAGTGGAAAAATCACATTCTAACTGGTCATAAGGGTCTTGATTTTGCAAAGCATGTGACTGAGACATGTTTGATACACTTAGAAAATTGAAAAGGTAATTTAATTTCAAGCAAGGATATGTATCATTACCCTGAGATAGATCGGCGAAAACAATATTAACCATCTTTTTCTCGATCAAGATTCGGCTAATTTTAAGAAAGAATAGTGGAGAATCTGGAGATAACTAACAGCCAAGACTTGTTTTTAATGTTTAAAGTCTTCTTGAATTCTGAAACAGACCTGTGTGGATGAGATTTCACCAACAACAAAAACATATTTCTATGGCTAGATCATTTATTTCGCTAATTCTAATGAGAAACTAATAGAGTAAGGTCTGAGTCTCAATTATTTATTTATGTCACAATTTCTTATACAAATTCTACATCTCAGAATTCAATTTCCCATCTACTAGAGTAAAAGCAAAAAATTGAAAGCAAAATGAAATCAGAAACTATTATATGCACTCACTAATTTAATGCTCCTATCTTCTTAATAGAGTATGGTCTGATAAATTAAACATTCAAGATCATCAGTAGGTTCCAACAGCTTACCTTGTAGAGAGCTAAATCATTTCCAAATGGTGCTGCTTGTATGGATTGGTGGATATGTACCAGCAGAAACTCAATTGTTAATGCTGCTGGTGCAGATCAAACAACCATATGTCTTCTTGAAAATCTCTGCAATAACTACTCCATTCAGCCATTCTACTTGGATTTATCCACCTAGTGATTGGGAATTGAAATTAAATCGTGATGGGGCTTGGAATCTCTCTTCTGGTCACCATTTCTTGTTTGCCTTCTTGTTTTTCTGCGGAATAAGCAGAGATTGGAGCAGTAAGGGAGGCTTTGAGAACTGCATTGTGAGAGAAAGGAGAAACAAAATCGTGATTGAAAGTGATTGAATGAAGAAATTATCCAGAAGATTAACCAGCGGAAATTTTGTGGGGATCATCATAGAGTTCATTCGCTGTGTTTTCTGGATATTGAATCCCTAATTTCTAAGGTTAAAAGGATAGTCTTTTTGTTACCAGCGCCTGAAATGCGTTGCCCATGATGTGTAGCCCAATTGGCAATAACACTAATCAGTCTAGCATGGATGGGCTTGGTCATCCTCTCTCCAACTAGGCTTGTCTTTGAGTGGTGATCATGATAGACCCATCCATAGGACAAGAATTTGGATGTGTAATGGCACCCATAAAAAGAATGATCTTTTGGGGACTACTCAAAAAAGGTGGGGGACTACTCTTCTATTTTGAGGTGGATATTTGAAGTAAATTTGAGCCACCCCTTAACTTAGTTTTTTTCTAATACCAAACTTGCCCTTGGTGATTAAATTAGTTAGTGTAATGATTAATTAGTGTTAGTGTAATGATTGATTAGTGATGTTAGATTAATTAGCTGAGTGTTTTTACAAGAATAATTTTTGAGAAGAAGGGTTTTTTTTTTTTTTTTTAAGATGGTTGATTTCGAAATGAGGGTTTTGGGTACTTAGGTATACTTCAAATTTAGTTAATGTTGCTTGAATTGACAAAAACTTTCGAAAAAATGAGAAATTTATAAACTGATTTCGACCATGGAAATGAAGTTCGCCTACAACATCTGAAGAACAGGTAGCCGAACTCATCTGCAAGTGTAGTTCGGCTAATGGTTCTGAAGACACAGGTAGCCGAACTCAGCTTTAATGGAGTTTTTTCTTTCAAAGAAAAGTTCGGCTAGGAAAAAGAAAGTTGCGACGTAACCGAACTAAAAGTTCGGTTGGGAATTTTTCTCTCGACGTAACCGAACTCAATATATAGGTTTTCAGAAAAAAGTTCGGTTAGTAGAAAAAAATTGCGACAAAACCGAACTAAAAATTCGGCTAAGAAAAAACGAAAAAAAGTTGCGACGTAACCGAACTAAAAGTTCGACTTGGAATTTTTTTTTGCGAGGTAACCGAACTTTTTTCTGAAAGAAAAAACTCCATTAAGGCTGAGTTCGGCTAGTTCGACAAACTGTTTCACATAATTCCTAGCTGAACTTCTCTCTGCAACTTTCATTTTCAACTCATTTTGATGATTACTTCTCATTTCTTCAACCAAAAACTAATGACAAGTAATGGGTTTGTGAGAATATCTTCGTTAATGATTTAAATTAAGCTATATACATGGAGGTGGTGGTGGTAGTTGGAGGTGGTAGGTGATGGGCGGTGGTGGTGGGTGGCGGTGGTGGGAGGAGGTGGTGGTTATATATATATAGGTGGTTATTAGGTTGGTTTTAAATTAAATTAGGTTAAGGGTAGGTTGGTCATTTCCACACTTTAGGACACCCCTTATAAGTATAAGGTAGACATTCCTATCACAAAATAGTCCCCCTCCATTTTTGAGTAGTCCCCAAAAGTCCGTTCTATAAAAAGAAGTAAGGCTCTTGCAACTGCTTCTTTGGAAATGCCTTTATCAATTTAATGAAATGGTTCCCTTGCTTAATCGATTTTACTTGGTAAAAAAAGAAAAGAACCTAGCTAGTTTTCCTATCATTTTACGGAATTTTATACAAGTTAATAACTTAAGAAATAGCATAAGGGAGGTTGAGGATCGAACCCTTATAATAACACAAATCCTAAGTTAATGTACCTAGATGTAATTCTAGGGACCACTATTCTATCTTATTAAAACGAAAACGAAAACTTACTGTGCAGCAGAGCGGATTTCAACACCTATTTCTTTGGTTATTTGTTGATCGAAAGTTTTAGAGCAATTACCGGGAGTTTTAGCTAAGGTTTTTTCTTTTCTTTTTTTTTTGATCAGCAAAATACATAGATTAAAAAGCCATCACAAATGGCTAAAAAGTACAAGGAGAGGAGACCGTAGGAGCGAGCTCTAAAACAAAACCAATAAACAGTGCAGACAAAGCCCAAACCTAAAGCTAGATCCCCAAAGAAAAATTACTAACATGAAACTAATATGTTGCCCAACTTACAAAAATTTCATCCGGCTTAAAATCCTTCACATTTTTTTCATTGATACACTAGTTTGCAACTTGACTTGAATGATGGATTTGTCTGGTAGCTACATAATGCATTTGAAGGACCGTAAAACCAACTGTTTTATGTAGTACTATTAATGCATGTATATATATATATATTAAATTATAGAGAATTATGGTATTTTGATAAAAATTGAAAGCGGAGAATATTGAAACAGATATGAAGAATTTCTATTACTGGTAATATGACCATTACAGACATAAGAAGTATTTGAACACATTTATATCAGATAAGGCTGTCTGTTACAGGACTTAGTCAAGGATATTGACTATTTGACTATTATACCTATTAGCCCTGACAGGGAAAATCACCATCATTTTGAATAGAAAATAAGTCCCGAAATACAAGAAAAATTCTCAACTCAACTCATAGAGAGGAGAAAATCAATAACACTACGATAGAATAAGATGTAACAACAACATAAGAAGATACAAGTAAAGAAGAACTGCCATGTAGAGGTAACAAAGAAGTAAAAATTGAAGAACATAATCCTTATGTGCTTTAGGCATAGCACATTCCCCTTCTCGCCTTGGTCTGATGCCTTCATGGGCTTGGTGTTTTTAATAGTGCCTGTTTAGGTTACACTTGCCCCAGGTTTATTAACCATTGTTTGTAGGGAAATATCTCGGTCAAGTGATTTTTACCTTAGCCAAAGGTGAGTACCTTGATTCTGGATATCTCCTGTTATGGCAGGACATCATCCGATTTCGTGATCGTGATGGCATTACCTTAGGTCTTTTCCCTCCTTAGGTAGCTTAGGGTGTCCCCCGCTTCATCTTGCTTCATTCGGCTAGATGGCATTTCCTTAGGTCTGTGTCCGTCTCGGGCAGCTTAGGTATTTTACCCGCATCATTCATTGTAGAATGGAAGGTGTGGCTAGCAACGTGCCATAATATTGATGGTATTTTGTGATAATGCAAATATGATATGATTATGCAAGAACAAATAAAACAAAAAGAAAAAAATTGCAAGAAAAATAAATAAATCAAGGTGAATCGAAAAAAAAAGGTTGCAAAAAATTGCAAGAAATAAGTACACAAAAGGAGTAATTTTATTATTCTCAAAAGAGGGTTCGTAAGCCCTTAGTACATTCAAGTAAGGTTTCATGACCTTTTACAAGTAAGGATTCGAGTCATATTTTCAGATTTTATCTTCCTAAGCGATGAGCTTTTTAAGCATTGTATTGCTTGAGGTATTTGATGTTCCAGGGGCGTTCGAGTTCTTCCCCATTAGGTTTGAGCAATCTGTATGCCACATCGCCTTCCTTGGCGATGACTGTGAGTGGTCCTTCCCAGATGGGTGCAAATTTTCCTGCCTCGCGCTGGTATGGCGGGATCTCGCGCCAGACTTTATCGCCTGGGCAAAATTGCCTCTGGTGAACGCGTTTGTTGTATTCTTGGACTAACCTCCGACGGTAATTTTCTATTTTCTGGAGAGCTATTTCTCGGTTTTACTCGAGATCGTCTAGCTTAGCGAGTATCATGTCCGAGCTTAGGTTCTTTCCCCAAGCCTCGGTCTTGGTCGTCGGGATCATCGCTTCAGTTGGTATGATCGCTTCTGTTCCATAAGTGAGGGCGAAGGGAGTCATCCCTGTTGCTTGTCTTCACGTGGTCCGATAAGCCCACAAAACATTGTGTAATTTCTCACACCAGCTAGCCCCATGTCCATCTAGCTTCTTTTTGAGCATATCGGCGATGGTTTTGTTAGTGGCCTCTGCCTGGCCATTACTCTCGGGGTAGATTGTTGTGGATTTATTCTTCCTGATCTTGAAGCAGTTAAAGAGGAGATCGATATTCTTCCCTCGGAGTTGGGCCCCATTATCTGATACGATGGCGGCTGGGATACCGAAGCGACATATGATGTGCTCGAAAAGGAATTTAAATACGTCGTGATCTCTAATGTGCCTGAGGGCTTAGGCTTCTACCCATTTGGTAAAATAATCCGTAGCCACGATTAGGTATTTTCATTGCCCCGTGCCAGCTCGTAGGGGTCCGAAGATGTCGACCCCTCACTTGGTGAATGGCCAAGGGCTAAGCACAGATTTTAGGTCTATTGATGGTGCATGCCTTTTTTTACCAAATTTTTGGCACTCTAGACATAATTTTGCCATTTGTTTCAAGTCCTCGTTCATGCGAGGCCAGAAATATCCTTGTAACCTGGCTTTGTGAGCTAAGGATCTTCCTCCGCTATGGTTTGTGTTGTCGATACGACTAGATGATTGGTAGTAATGTAGTTGCATCTTTTCTGATGGCTACATCCTAGTAGATCTAAAGGCTATAAAACTACTAACATTCAAGATTCAAAGATAAACAAGATGTAAAGAACATGAAAGTAAAGATTAACACAAGCATATAACGTGGTTCGGCCATGAAGACCTACGTCCACGGGAAAGAAGATGTTTTCTTTATTGATTAGGGTCTTACCCTTGACAGAGCTACAAATATCACTTAGATTTCTAACTCTCTCTTTATCTAGATCTATCTCAGGAATTCTCTGTAAAAAGACCATCTAAAATTACATGTCCATCTCTTTCTACATGGACTGGTATTTATATGAAAATTAAACTCGTGAAGGCATGGTCTAGCGCGAGCTGGTGGAGCCATCTTACATCTTCACATTACTTCGGACGAGCTCTATACTATCCCTCATGATGGCCTACTTGGTTCCCATTCCGAGTCATCTCGCTCCATACATCATCGTGTTGCTCTTCCTTGGGGACCTCTTGCTGCATCACCTTTAGGTTATAGTATAGATCGCCTGAGTCTTCTGATACGATGTAGATTCATCCACGTCTCCTCTGATCCTTAATTAAATGCAGACCTTCTTTTTATACTTGACCGTCTGAGTCGATTAGACCACTCCTCACACGCGTCCTTAATGTAACGTTTGTGGCAGGCGTCTCGATTCAGATTAAATCACTTTTTAGACTATGATTCGGTGCTTCTATCTTATCACCTTATCATGAATCCATCCCTTGAGATATTGACATGTGGCCATCGGGTATTTTACCCTCACAAGTAAACAAGTAGTAAAGAGATTGCAACTTAAAGATACAGTAAAAAGATTGTAAACAACTGATTGAGAGGTACTAGGGTGATTGAATCCACCTCCTAATCCTACACTAAGGCAATACAACTCAAGTTATGTTCTTGTCCCTTTCCTTGAAGGTATCAAATGGATAATCTATCAACTAATTTCATTAACTCAGCCCTAGTATTAGCTGTCTTCTTACAGTACAACTAATCACAGGCTAATTTGATCCATTAGCTAACTATCATTCCTAAAGCCATGGAGCACAACAAGAACAAACACAGGAAATTAACTAACTTAGCATATAATCAAGGGTTTCATCTAAACCCTAGCAAGATTAATTTAGAACATGATTAAGATGAGTAAAACTCAATTGTATTAAGATAACTATTTGATCCAGCTAAATTCGGATGATTTATTACACAACAGTAGACCCTATTTATACACCAATTTCCTCTCAAATACTAGAATTATACAATTTAGAGAACAACCACTCACTCAAAACGCGTTTTCCCGATAAACCCCTTCTGCAAGTCCTTGATGTGATGTTCTACAGCCGTGAAGATAACCCTAGCCTTATCTTTCTCAACCCTAGCTTCTAGGGTTACTGTTGTGGGGTAGTAGCTATGATGGAGATGGAAAGAGGCTAGGAGGTTGATTGATTGCATAGGGTGGCTGATAGGTTGGATGTGGTTGGAAATTGAAGTGATTTATGGAGGAAGAGAACTGATGGTTTTTGCAGAGTTTGTAGGGAAGAAGAAAACGAAGCGAAGGTGTGTTTGGCTTCTGCTCGTACAAGGGAGAAAATAGGAGGATATGGTGTTGAGCGGAAGCAACAAATGTTGATGCGTCGAACGGATAAGCTTCTGGATGTTGTGCAGTTATGCTAAATCTGACGGCCCAGACATGGCAACGGGTTTGGGTTTTGGATCTTGGGTTTTATCACTTCTAGGCCCAAGTTTTCTTCAAAGGTAATATCTCAAGCCCACGTCTAGTTTTAGATCTTTCAAAAAACATTATTCACTTGCGGATGAGGTGCAGAAGATATTCTTCACTGCGTTCTAGTGGGAGCTTTGTTGTCTCTCTTCCGTTGTCATCAATTCTCTTCTTATTTTGGCCTCTCGATTCATCCAATCTTTATTTAGTACCTAAAAACACAAAATTAATTAGTACAAGTATTTATTCTTGAAAACAATGAAAATACAGAATTTGGGATAATATATGATTTTAAAGCGCAAAAGATGAGTTAATTGCCAATAAAAAGGTGTAGAAATATGCAATATTTGGCACTCATCAAATACCCCCAAACCTGAATTTTACTTGTCCTCAAGTGAAACATAAATTAAGAAATCCTAACTACACCACTGTCGCTGGTCTATCGAATGCATTTAGCGTATGCACTAAGCCTTTAAACCCCTAGGTGTCCCTAGTGGACGAGTTGTAGTCTCGTGAAGGTTTACCAGAGGTGTACCCACAAAACCTTCTCCAACTTCAGAGCGTATCAGAGTCCTAAGCATCCAAGGAGCTATGAGGACATAGAGTTTCTGCATGCTAGTAATAAGAAGTTAGAAATACCAAAAGGACTCATTCTCATCCTTAAGAGTTGAGCGAGAAATAACCACACCATATGAAAGAATTCGGGTTCGAGAGTGATCACAAGCCTCGACTTCTTCCTCACCAATAGGTTTTTATGATAATTGCACTAAAAAAGACCGCTTTTTTAGTCTCTCATGTGTGCAGGCAGGAATAAAGAGAGAAATACCGCACACATTGAATGGTGGGAAGGAAAACCTTCCGAAATAATTTATGGAGACTCCACAGAATCGTGGACAAAAAGAATCTTTTTCCGATGATCTCTAAGAAAGGAAATCAATCATTAGCAAGAATGGGAGTACTAACTTACCTTCACATCCGATCGGCAATCAACACCACTCTCACAGCATTCATAGAAACGTATTCAATCTCCGGTCTTCGGTCTTCAACTGTTGATGATGAACTTCTGAAATTCGTAGAACCTTGAAAATTTCTAATTCTTCTCTTCAATTTCTTGTTGCTTGAAATTTCCTCTTAAATTCTTCTTTACCAAGGTGTTTATTAAACAAAACTAAAAACAAACTGTAATAAATATTTATTTATTTTTCAATTTATTTTTTATTATTTTTTTTGATTAAAACAAGTTAACACAAACTGAAAATAACAAAATAATAATGAAACTACTAAAGCCATGGATGAAAGACTTTATCATTTAATTCTTCACAACCTGTATTGTCTTGATTTTATGAACTTCACTATTTCTCATCTTTTTCTGTTTTCTTTGCTCTTTGTAAGATAAGTCTTCACTTGTGTATATAATTCTTCTTTTTGTACTGTATCTTCACTCTTGAATAAGACTTTTTCTATTCCTTGTATTGTTGCATGTGAACCTCGGACTATTTCAACTTTCTTCAAATATTCTGATGTCGCGCTGCTTAATGATGATAATGTGTTTCTATGGATCTGTTGATGTTTTCGAGTGAGAGAGAATGGTGTTAACTGCAAATCAAACTACAAGAAGGAGTTTTCATCTTTATACGTCACCCTCATGATTGACAAAATTAGCACTCAAGAGATAAAAGATAGTGCTGAAAGTGGTGCGAAGTTGAGTAGCTCACCATTCCTACCCGGAATTTACATACGGTGACACACACTCTAAAAGGACTTTTTAGATAGTCACAAAAAATGAAGGTCGGTGCCTCGCTTGATGTAAAAATAGGTAGTCTCCACTAAGGGTGATCACAACTCTAATACCAAATATCTGTGATGCACCTAATTTTCCCACCGGCATGGTTAAATTCAACTTTGACGCTCTAACAACTAAGAAACCTGATTGTGTTCTCCAGTTTTTCCAAGTTCAGTTATTTCGATCAGACTCTCTATGTAAACATATCTAGAAGCATGCTAGTGACTCTAAAATCTCTACAAGTTGGAGGTTTTATGCAAGTATTTACAAAGATTTTGAAATTTTTGATTTTTGATTATTTTATTTTTTTAAATGCAAAAGACTAAAAACTCTATATGCAAAATACTCCCCCAAACCTAAATCTAACATTGTCCTCAATGTTTCAAAATATAAGCAGAACTATAACAACATACCAGGAGAACAATGCAGAGTAGATTTAAAGGAAAGAGATTACTAGATGCGAAAAGAATGGTGCTAAACCAGAAATGGATGAATGCTTTGAAAGCAAACAACAAGAGTGATTAGACAAAAAGTTTGGTTAGCACACATAAAATTATGCAAAAAGAAAAAGAAAAGGGAAAGAAAATGGACTTTCAATCCATATGTATGTACACAGGTGAACCAGTTTAGTCCACATAGATGGGGTCTTCCAAGTCAGTGGTCTCAACCTCTGTTGGAAGTGGCCTCAGAAATGGTTTCAATCTCTGACCATTGACCTTGAAGATGTTCTTGTTCGCTGTATTTTCGATTTCAACAGCTCTATGAGGGAAAACAGTACGAACCAAGAATGGACCTGACCATCGAGAACGTAATTTTCTTGGAAAAAGATGCAAACGAGTGCTGTACAATAACACTTTTTGACCAGGTGTGAAAGATTTGCACAGAATGCGCTTATCATGAAACACTTTCATTCTATGTTTGTACATTTTAGCACTATCATATGCATCATTTCTTAGTTCTTCTAACCCATTGAGTTGAAGTTTCATTTGGGTACCAGCCTTATCAATATCAAAGTTCAATTTCTTAACAGCCCAATATGTTCGGTGTTCTAACTCTATAGGTAGATGACAGGCTTTGCCATACACAAGTCTATAAGGGGACATGCCAATAGGAGTTTTTTACGCAGTTCTATAGGCCCACAACGCATCATTTAAACGTAAAGACCAATCTTTCCTAGTAGGATTAACATTCTTTTCAAGAATATGCTTTATTTCCCTATTAGAAACTTCTACTTGGCCACTGGTCTGAGGATGGTATGGTGTTGCTACCTTATGATTGATTCCATACTTGCGCATAAGTGATTCAAAAGGTCTATTGCAAAAATGAGTACCACCATCACTGATTATGGCTCTAGGTGTTCCAAAACGAGAAAAAATGTTTTCTTTAAGAAAAGAAAGCACTACTTTATGGTCATTTGTTTTGGAAGCAATGGCCTCTACCCACTTAGAGACATAATCAATAGCAACAAGAATGTATAACTTACCTTCAGAGTTAGGAAAGGGACCCATGAAATCAACACCCCATACATCAAACAATTAGACAATCAAAATAGATTGTAAGGGCATCATGTTTCTTCTTTAGATACTTCCTAATTTCTGGCATCGGTCACAAGCAACACAAAAGCCATGACTATCCTTGAACAATGATGGCCAATAGAAACCACTCTGCAAGATATTTGAAGCAGTTTTCTTGGCACTAAAGTGGCCTCCACATGCGTGGTCATGACAGAAAGAGATGATATCCCTTTTTTTAGAATTGGGGACACATCTCCTAATGAGTTGGTCAGGGTAGTATTTAAACAAGTATGGGTCATCCCAAAAGAAATATTTTACTTCAGCCAAGAATTTAGAACGGTCTTGTATAGACCAATGCAAAGGCATTCTACCTGTAGCGAGGTAGTTAACAATATCAGCAAACCAAGGCTTTTCAGAAACGAGCTTCTGTTGTTTATCATGGAATGACTCTCTAATAAGCAAAGATTCATCAACATATTCAACATTCAACCTAGACAAGTGATCAGCAACAACATTTTCAGGCCCTTTCTTATCTCGAATTTCGAGATTGAACTCTTGTAACAAGAGTGTCCATCGAATTAGATGAGCTTTAGCATCTTTTTTAGATAAAAGATATTTCAATGCAGCATGGTCATAATATATGATGATTTTAGACCTTATCAAATAAGATATAAACTTATCCAATGCAAACACAAAAGCTAGTAATTCTTTCTCAGTGGTGGAATAATTCAGTTGAGCATCATTAAGTGTTTTACTAGCATAGTAGATCACATAAGGGAGTTTGTCTACTCGTTGTCCTAAAACAGCTCCTACAACATAGTCAAACGCATCACACATAATTTCAAATGGTAAGGTCCAATCAGGTGGTCTGACTATAGGGGCATATGTGAGAAGAGCTTTCAATTGCTCACATACTTCCTTACAAGCGTCATCAAAGACAAATGCAACATCTTTTGCAAGAATACTACACAAGGGTCTTGAAATTTTACTAAAGTCTTTGATGAATCGGCGGTAAAAACCGGCATGTCCCAAGAATGACCTTATCTCCCTCACAGAGCGAGGTTAAGGCAAGTGTTGAATAAGATCAACTTTAACTTTATCTACTTCTATGCCTTTTTCAGAAATGATATGCCATAAAACGGTGCCTGAGTTAACCATGAAATGACATTTTTCCCAATTCAAAACCAAATTCTTTTCTTTACATCGAATCAGCACAAGAGTAAGATGATGCAATCATTCATAAAAAAAAGACCCATAGACAGAAAAATCGTCCATGAAAATTTCAAGAAACTTATCTACCATGTCATAAAATATGCTCATCATGCAACGTTGAAAAGTATCGGGTGTATTACACAACCCAAAAGGCATACATCGATAAACAAATGTTCCATAAGGACAGGTAAATGTGGTCTTTTGTTGGTCTTCGGGTGCTATGTGAATTTGGTTATAACCCGAATAGCCATCTAAGAAGCAATAGTGACTATGTCTCGACAACCTTTCTAGCATTTGGTTAATGAAGGGAAGAGGAAAGTGGTTTTTCTTTGTTACTGTGTTCAATTTTCTATAGTCAATACAGACTCTCCACCCTGTGGTCACACGAGTGGGACTAGCTTATTCATTTCATTTTGAACTATAGTGATGCCGGACTTTTTGGGTACAACTTGAATAGGACTAACCTACTGGCTATCTGGAATTGGGTATATGATACCCGTATTAAGCAATTTCAGAATCTCACCTTTAATAACATCTCTCGTATTGGGGTTAAGTCTCCTTTGCATTTCCCTAGATGGTTTAGTATTTTTTTCAAGATTTATGTGATGCATGCAAATTATGGGACTTATACCTTTAAGGTCTGAGATGGTCCAACCTAAGGCCTCTTTATGTTCTTTAAGCACTTCTAAAAGTTTACTTTCCTATTTCGTGTATAAACATGATGCAATAATCACAGGCAAGGTCTCAGAAGAACCTAAGAAAGCATATTTCAAAGTACCGGGCAATGGTTTCAAATCAAGCTTAGGTGGTTCGACAAGAGAAGAAGCAGATTTGGAATCAAAGAGTGGAAGTGTTTCCACTGCAGTCTGCCATTTAGCAATGTCCATGGGTGGCACAGATTCAAGAAAAGAGTGAACCTCACTAATGTACTCAGAATCAAAAAGATCTAAGTCAAAGTTATCTAAACATGCTTGCAAACGGTCCACAGATAGTATGTCAGGAAATGAGTCTTGAATCAGACTCTCAATCATGTAAATCTCATGACAATTAAGTATCATCATAATCAATGGGTTGTTGACTAATGTTAAAAACATTGAGTTCTACAGTCATGTTACCAAAAGATAACTTCAACACTCCATTACGACAGTTTATGATAGCATTGGACGTTGCCAATAAAGGACGTCCTAAAATGACAGGAATGTGGTTATCTGGGTTTTGCACAGGTTGAGTATCTAACAATGAAATCTACAGGAAATAAAAATTTATCAACCTTGATTAACACATCTTCGACAATACCACGAGGGATTTTTACAGATCTGTCCGCTAATTGTAGCGTAAGAGGAGTGGGTTTCAGCTCCCCAACTCCTAACTGCACATACACAGAGTATGGATATAGATTCACACTTGCTCCTAAGTCTAGTAAAGCCTTTTCGACCACATGGTCGCCTATGGTGCACGAGATTGTTGGAAAACCTGGGTCCCTAAACTTAGTTGGAATGTTGTTTTGAATTATGGAACTTACCTGCTCAGTGAGAAAAGCACGTTTGTGCACATGGATCTTTCTCTTTTGTGTGCAAAGATCTTTAAAAAACTTAGCATAGGTGGGTATCTGCCTGATTGCTTTCGAGAAATGGAATGTTTATGTTACCCCCTTTTTGCTGCACCAACCTTTGTGGAAATGGAGCAACAGGCGCAGAAGATGGTAAAGGAACATTAACATCAGTAGAATTCTTAGAGTCACTATCATACCTACACTACATGTTTTCTGTGGTGTTGTGTGCAATTGTGAGTCTGATTTAGACTCATTTGACTGTGGTACACCTACATTGTTCTCAACAACTTTACCACTACGAAGAGTAGTGATAGCATTCACATGATCACGAGGAGTCTCATTACAAGTTGAAGTGCTTGCCTGAAATGCACTTTTCTGAATTTGTTGAGGTTGACTACGGAGTTTACCCTTTTCTCTCTCATTTAGTGCATCGCAGATTTGACATAATTTGAGTTCTAAACTAACAAGACTTTGGTCATTTAATTTCTGATATTACAAAAGGTTTTTATTCATTTGGTTCCTACCATCATCAAAGCTAGGCCTTTTCTCTACAGGGTACTGTGTGTGTTTGTACTTGGGGGTTTCTAGGGTATGAATACCCTTGGTTATTACTATTTGTACCCCCTTGTATGGGTCCTTTATACCATGAGAAATTAGGGTGATTCCTCCACCCTAGGTTGTAGGTCTGAGAATAAGGATTGTTCTCTTGCTTATGATACAAAGCAATGGCCTGTTCAAGTTTAGACTCTTGAAAAGCTTGTAGGTCTGGACAACTATCCACTAGGTGGTCTGAACCGTGGCATGCAACACAAGTGGCCATTTCAAATTGGTCATGGAGAGTAGGGGAAACAGTTTTCACATTCTTTTGTAGCTCTAGCGCTAGCGCTTCTACTTTCCTAGCCAAGGATGCAACCTTTGCATTTTCTTTAAAGTCAGACTCAATTCTATGGACATTAGCTACATGGGTAGTCTTTTTAGGTTCACGGATGGAATCCCACTACTGAGTCTTTTCAGCGACTTCGATTAAGAAAGTCCAAGCCTCATTAGCACTTTTGTCAATAAATGCGCCATTGCACATTGGCTCAACTGTGGTTCGGGTTCTGACATCTAAGCCTTCATACAAAATTTGCACAAGTCTCCATTTTTCAAAAATGGTGAGGAAATTGGAGTAATAATTCATTAAATATCTCCAGGTATTTGGCCAAGGTATCACCTTCTAATTGCACAAAACAATTCAGACTTTGAAGAATTGTTGTAGTCTTATGGTTAGGAAAAAACTTTTTGAAAAATTCTTAGTGAGATCTTCCCATGTTCTAATGAATTGTGGTTGTAGGGCATGCTGCCAGTATTTGGATTTTTCTTTTAAAGAGAAAAGAATCAGTCTCAATTTGAGGGACACTCTTCCGGCATTTGGTTAAAACGTAGAGTCCCACAGATATCTTCAAAATCTCTTACATGGTGGTAAGGGTTTTCAGCATCAACCCCTCTAAACACAGGCAACATATGAATTGTGGTAGCTTTTAGCTCAAATTGACCAGCATCAGCTGGTAAACACAATACACGAGGGATGGCTTGCCCTAATTGGGTACATATGCTCTTTCATATTACGGTCCTGGTTCAATTCTTCACCCATTATCTCAGATTGGTCAGGACTTTCTACCTCAGAACTAGGAATGTCAACAATTTCCTCTTGGCTAATTCTAACGAGACAATTAGTTTGGTCTCTAAAGGTCACAATCATAGCCTAGTAAACATGACAGTTAACATGTTATAACACTCAGATAACCAAACAATTTGAAATTCAAGGAAACAATGATAACAACTCAACGGATGAATGCACACGGAATCAACAAGTTGTACTGATCAGACAAGAAGCAAAAGCGTAACTCAGAAGAGTAATGCTTATAGGAGTGATAGACAGATTCAGAGATGCATACACATAGACACAGTGTGTTTCAGAAATTAGATAGCACGCAGGACTCAATAGATTCAGCAGGTCAACATGCCACTCATGTATCACAGATTAATGCTTTATGAACATGATAGTCAGTTTCAGGGACGAAAGCATAGGTTTTGACGAGATTTTAAGAGATCAACAGCAAGTAACAAATTTTACAGGAAAATATGTTATTTAAAACTCACAGAATCATGCTCACAGGAACCATAAACCGCAGGAGTTGAATATTCTTCAGTAGGGTAGCTAGTTTATCAGGCAAGCCTAGTTTATCATTCACACAGTAACAGTAAAAGAGGTTCGAGAACAATACCACCGGTATATACCGGGTTTAAGCACCTCCTCGGATTTATTCTGCTCCTTTTTCTCCCTTTTTCTTGGGTTGCACAATAGTATCCCAGGTACCTGGTTGCTCAAAGAAGAGTTTCAGTACCCAAAAATATGCACTCTTAAAACGAAGAAAAGGAATATACTTCTTATAGACAGCTGAGAGGAAATTACAGTATGGCAATGGTTTTGGTTTATCCCACTGATTTGCTTAACCAAGACAGACTAACATATCAGTGACAGGACAACCACAATGATTAAGATTTCTCAAAATGCAGCTACCATGATACACTCATGGTCTATTCCAGAATATATTACAGGGAGAAATGAGTAGTTGTTATGTTTATCTGGACTGACTGGGATAGACAAAACATGCATTTATAGACAAAGTGCAAAAAGAGAAAAGAGAAAAAGAAAGTGTGAAATGCAGGAATGCTTGATATATTACAGGATGATGATAATTTCAACTGGCAGCTAACCAGCAGAACCGTATTATGTAAATGTTTATATGAAACAGCACTGCAAAAGCCTAAGTTATGCTAAAAAAATATTAACTACTGAAACAGCTTAAATGAATGAACTGGAAAGCTACTGATGCACATACTATGAGATGTAAACAAGCAATACATACTAAAAGAAATGCAGATATGTGACTGAAATGGGATGACAAAGATTAAAAGCTACAGCTACAGATTGCAAACACAAGCGGCTTTAAAGAGAATGAAATGCAAAATATATAATAGATGGATTATCCTAAGTTGTACCAATGACTAAAATTTGAACCAATATGTATATACAGCCTACAGATGCAATTATGTGAATGATAATGGAGTGATAAAAACTACTGTTACCACAACTAATATACTACAGAACTAAGCCACAATTACAACAACAGATTATAAATTACAGTAACTAATGAACTGAGAAAGAAGACAAAAGAAAAACTAACAAATATGATAAGAAAACTTACAGGATTATGATGCAGGTATGAGAATGCAGTAAAGCAGAGTGGTTGAAGTTTAAAACTACAGTTACAATTACAGCTAAACCTCTACAGGATAAACTACAGATGAAAATGTTTACAGATTCTCCGAAATTTAGTTATGCTAACACAGTAAAACTAAGAATGTCTTACAACATCAAACACTACTCAACTATCACTACCGTATGTTACAGGATATGACAGGATTATAATAACGAAAGCTACAGCAGACAGAAATAAAGACTAAACAGTTTAGTATACTAACAAGGACTGGAAAACAAGTAGAACTTGAACAATTATATACAAGAATGAACTAAAAATTAGTAAAGAGAAACTTTAGATTCCTACACCGCTACCGAGTCCCCGGCAACGGCCCAAAAAAATTGGTAGGATTGTAAACAGGCCTACGAATATGTCTAACTGCAAGTGCACAGCGTCTATTGAAGATAGAGCAAATACAGGTCGATCCCACAGAGACAAGGTGGGTTTAGAGTTAATTCTAAGGTCTTTCTAAACTGATTCAAATGTGAGGTAACCAAAAGGGTTTGTTTGTGTTGTCGATACGACTAGATGATTGGTAGTAAACAAGTAGTAAAGAGATTGCAACTTAAAGATACAGTAAAAAGATTGTAAACAACTGACTGAGAGGCACTAGGGTGATTGAATCCACCTCCTAATCCTACACTAAGGCAATACAACTCAAGTTATGTTCTTGTCCCTTTCCTTGAAGGTCTCAAATGGATAATCTATCAACTAATTTCACTAACTCACCTCTAGTATTAGCTGTCTTCTTACAGTACAACTAATCACAGTCTAATTTGATCCATTAGCTAACTATCATTCCTAAAGCCATGAAGCACAACAAGAACAAAAACAGGAAATTGACTAACTTAGCATATAATCAAGGGTTTCATCTAAACACTAGTAGATTAATTTAGAACATGATGAAGATGATTAAAACTCAATTGTATTAAGATAACTATTTGATCCAGCTAAATTTGGATGATTTGTTACACAACAGTAGACCCTATTTATACACCAATTTCCTCTCAAATACTAGAATTTGATAATTTGGAGAACAACCACTCACTCAAAACGTGTTTTCCCGACAAACCCCTTCTGCAATTCAACTCTGCAAGTCTTTGATGTGATGTTCTACTGCCGTGAAGATAACCCTAGCCTTATCTTTCTCAACCCTAGCTTCTAGGGTTACTGTTGTGGGGTAGAAGCTATGATGGAGATAGAAAAAGGCTAGGAGGTTGATTGATTGCATAGGGTGTCTGATAGGTTGGCTGTGGTTGGAAATGGAAGTGATTGATGGAGGAAGAGAACTGATGGTTTTTGTAGAGCTTGTAGGGAAGAAGAAAACGAATCGAAGGTGTGTTTGGCTTCTGCTCATACAAGGGAGAAAATAGGAGGATATAGTGTTGAGCGGAAGCAGTAAATGTTGATGCGTCGAACGGATAAGCTGCTGGATGTTGTGCAGTTATGCTAAATCTGACGGCCCAGACATGGCAACGGGTTTGGTTTTTGGATCTTGGATTTTATCACTTCTAGGCCCAAGTTTTCTTCAAAGCTATTATATCAAGCCCACGTCTAGTTTTAGATCTTGCAAACAACATTATTCACTTGCGGATGAGGGGCAGAAGATATTCTTCACTGCGTTCTAGTGGGAGCTTTGTTGTCTCTCTTCCGTTGTCATCAATTCTCTGCTTCTTTTGGCCTCTCGATTCATCAAAGCTTTATTTAGTACCTAAAAACACAAAATTAATTAGTACAAGTATTTATTCTTGAAAACAATGAAAATACAGAATTTGGGATAATATATGATTTTAAAGCGCAAAAGATGAGTTAATTGCCAATAAAAAGGTGTAGAAATATGCACTATTTGGCACTCATCAGACGTCATATCAAAAGTGTGGCTGACTGAAGTCAAATTGTCGTTGTAACAAGACTTTTGTTGACTTATAAAATGACACTTACGATAGAGTGGCTGACTAAAGTCAGATTGTCATTGTATTAAGACTTTTGTTGACTTATACAAAGACACTTTTGATAGTGTTGTGTCACTATTAGATTTTTTTTTGGAGATGTGAAACAATACCTTTTCTCTCGGGTTTTTTTATCTTCTCTCGTTATCCTCTCTACCAAAACTTTTATTTTCTCTCTCCTTTTCCTCTTCAGCCGCCTCCTGTATTACTCTTCAAATTAGACCTCTTCCATCACCAAAATCATACAACCAATATCACCTTCTTGTTCTTCTAGTTTAGTTCCTTTTATTCTTCTTCTTCAATTCATTCATAGAGGAGAAAAAAAAGTCTTCATTTTCTTCTTCTTCTATCAAGTAAAGTTGGTCTTCTGGTCTCATTAGTTTGGGTGGTGGTGAGAAGGTCTTTGTTTCAAAACTTTAGATCTATTTTTTCTTTATAAAACAAAGTATGTTCTCTTTTTTCATGGATGAATACTATCAGTGGGTAAGTTTCTCTTACAAACCTCAACCCTAGTTTGATTTTGATTTTTGATGTTGATTTAATTTTTGGGTTTTTGATGTTGATTTTTTTTAGTATGATTCCATACAAGACCAAAAGAGGATGCTGCAATTTCTCGATTTAAGGCTAATGAGGATGGATAGCCCTGATGCTCCTAAGTAAGATTCGCATCCTGATTTTCATATAATTTAGGGTTTCTTCAGATTGGCAGTACTTGTAGAATATCATTGAGCTTCACAGTTGGCTTTCTGTAGGAATATTTACATATGCAGAAGTACTATGCTTTGGTATATCCTTTTGATCAACTTGACTTAATTTGTTTATTTCAGGAACAAGATATGGTGCCATTCTGCGAAAGTAGATCAATAAGATGGAAATCAGTCAGCATTCCAAGTACTTATGTGAATTTTGTGGAAAGGTTAGTTGTTTTCTCTTTCTTAAACCAGTTTAAGTGTATCTTTGTTGTTGATTTTTTCTTCTAAAATCGATTTGATAATCAATACAGTTCCTTATGTAGTATACCGTGAAGAGTAAGGCCATTGGAATTTTGGGATACAAAGACTGTGGAAAAGTGAAAGCTGGTGGTGCCTACACGTTGAAGTAAGACTCACTCTAATGTGCACTTTCTATTATATATTTGTATGCCACATGCACACATAAAATCGATCCATCTGATTTTTGTTTTATCTGTTGTGTTTCTGTGTTATAGCACCACTGATGCAGTCACTGTGAGAAGTACTATTCGAAGGTTAAGGGGGCAGATAGAGAATTAAATCCAATCAGCCTCTTGTTGTTAGGTTTCATTTGTTCTTCAAGAAGAGCTGTTTTTTATCTATATAGTACACTGCTTGTTCTGTTTTGATAAGTTATTATTTGGTAAGTTCCAGTCTGATGAACAAGCTTGGTTGGGCACAATTAAATCTGTAGTATTAAAGGGGAACTCTTAGAATCAGTACTATGGACTGGCTTGGTCAGTCTCACTACATGAGCGAAGTAGTTTTCTGGTCATTTCTTTCATCTGCAATATATTAAGTGCATAGTCATTTTCATTCTCATACTCTTTTATTTTTCATCAATCATTGTGGTGTTCTAGTTGAAACTGGAGCACTCATTAGATGCCTTCTACCACATTCATACACAACCAGCTGTATACTTGTAAACGAACATGAATCCAGATCAGTAACAAAAAACAGAAACTTCTGTTTTTACCACTTTGTAGGTATAATCTTTTTTGAAAGTAATTCATATTTTCATTTTTCGTATATGTATGCGTCCTCAAGTTATAACCTCAATAGATCTGAATTTCTTCCTGTGTTGAACTGTTGCTCAAAATATATAGGTTGTGTTCTCCAAACACACAAAGGTGAAGATACTAGTAGATAACTGGGGACCTTTTATCAACATGATCTAATAGGCTATTCTTTTTGTAAGGATTAAGGAATTTAATGAATCTAATGATTGCACATATTGTCCATATTGGTATTCTTTTTAGCTTTTATTCAGATTTAAAGATAACATTCATTCGAATTTGAAGATGTTTGTTCACTCCTTAGAAGGTTTGTTGCAAAACTTGGAGATTTTGTTTCAATTTACAGTTCAGTATGTTATGGTTTCGTTTAGTTGCACTTACATGGTCATACTGTTTCCTTCTCAGGTTATATGCTCTCTATGTTACACAGAACAAGATGTGAGTTTCAAATTTCAATGGTTGCTGAAATTTAACCTTGCTTGAATACAAGAAGGGATAATTTATACAGACTGATCATGTTCTTCCTTTCTTGGTAATACTTCAATGCAGGATAACTAGTGGCTCCCTTTCAGGAATAGTTGGAAGGTAAGTTTCATATCATTGTGTACTTCCACTATGTGTTGCCTAGTTTCCTTATAAGTGGTATCAAAATTAATCAACCTCTAACTGCCCATTGTGATTTCTACATAGATGGATTGTATCGGTGAATCTGCACTAGATCGTGTCTCCCTGGATTTGCAGTGTTGTTCACAAGCATATGGAAGTTGTCATTAACCAATAGTTGTAAGTATTGTGTACCCTTTTGTAGTTTCTTTATATCACATGGATGCAAATAACATAGCATAGTAAACTGTAAAATGTAGTGTGTAAGGGTAGTAGTTTTTGCACACCGGGGTGTTTGTCAATTCAGCTAAGGTTTAGTCTTGATGTTTCACTTCCAGTGTAGTTTGTGTATTCACGATGATCCACTTTAGGATTTTAATACTCTGGTTTATGTTGGTAAAATGCAGATCCTACTAGAATGTTGATTTGGGATTCAAGACTCCCCGAGAAGCTATCGAAGGTTTGTGATAACCCTTGAATACTCTGTAGCAGTTTTCCTAGTTTTGATTAAGATCGTTTTCAACTGCTAGCTACAAGCCTAGTATGGATGGAAATTTAATTATTTAATCTTGTTTTAGTGTTGTGTTTATAACCTTGTTGTGAACTGTTATGTGAATTTAGGATGTTCTCCATCATGTTTGCGAATTCAGTTAAAGTTTAGGCTTGATGTTCTACTTGCTGTGCAGTTCGTGTATTCACGATGATCTACTTTAAGATTTTAACACTTTGGTTTATGTTGGTTAAATGCAGATTCTACAAGAATGTTGATTTGTGATTCAAGACTTCCCGAGAATCTATTGAAGGTTTGTGATAACTGATAACCCTTGAATACTTATATTGTTGTGTATCATGTATAATCTTAATTATTTTTTACAATCTTAATTATTTTTTTTCTGAATTGTTTAAAGTTCTGCAAGTTGTGTGTTATGTATACTCTTGCTATGTTCGCTAATACCAGCTAATTTCTATTGCAGGAAAATCATAGTGGGAGACGGAACTTGGACATATTGTTTGCAATGTAGTTTTCTTAGAGCATCCTTTCCAGCCAACGGCGGAAATCAGAATTACTACAACTCAGAATCCAAAAGAATAAGAGTTGGAGATGGAGATGCTTATGTATCAGCTCTGTTTCACTATCGTCGTCATCAACTTCATCTCTATCATGTTCAGCCAACTCAACCTAACCTGCAAGAGGTAGTATCACTTTCAATATTTCGATTAAGCATGCAGAAGAAAATGAAGGAATAAAAGGAGAATTCATTGGGTAAAGTGCTATTTAACTAAGTTGAATATTTTTTTTTCCTTTCTTTTTGTTTTGAATCCAAGTTTTTGTTAATTAAGTGACAATGAATTCAGTTATGACTTGGTGTAACAATAAATGAAATGGTAATTTGAATTTATAAATCCAGGTTTCATTTCAGTGTATTTTAAATTCTGAATCAGAATTATTTCAGCCCTAGTCAGAATGGCTGCAATCACTCAGCTAGATCTGATTTGTTTTTTTTTTAATTAAAATAAATTAAATCAACGACGTGGTCCAGTTGTCGTGCTTAGCGACAAACAGAAACTATCTTAATTTAGCTGCAACTTGAAAGTGTCGTTCCAGAAAAAGACACTTAATCTACGGCAATTACAAAGTGTAGTTTAACTGGTTAAAACGACACTTCTCAACTATCTTAAAACGACTTTTTTTCCATTAGTGACCACAAGTTAATGTTGTTGTGCCAGGATAATTTTCCCCATCAGAATTTGTATATGTTGTCCGATATTGAATATTACCTTTTCTCATTATTATACCATAACCAATATATATATATATATATATATATATATATATTTTGTAACTTATATATATATATTTTTTAACCTACAGCAATTGAACATCAGTTGGAGCATGAATGTATAGACTTACATAATTGACTCCAAAGCATATATTAGGTCTACTTAAGCATAAATACTAACATATCAACTATTATAACAAAGTACCATCATATATTCATATATAGAAACTATGAACCCTTAGCTACCGAAGTATTACATGGATTACATTTAAGCATATCAGACTTATCTAACATTTCCAGTGTCAGGGCCGGCCCCGGAGGGAAAGTAGGGAAAGCTCCCCTTTGGGGCAACATACTTAGGGGGCAACAAAATAGGAGTGTTAGTTAGCCTACCAACTGAAAAATTGGGACGAATATATGAAGATTGAAGAAGAAGTAATTTTCCAACTGATTGAATACCGACTTCTGTAGTTGTTGCTAAGAATTTTGAATGTTTTGAAATAATTAAATCATCTCTCTTCTATCTCAGAAGTTTTTTTTTTCTTTTATTAGATCTCTTTGTCTCTCAAGTTTTTTTGATCCGTTTCCATCTCAAGGTAAGTTATAGGGTTTTAGTAGTTTAAGTAATTTATTCATTGGGATGCGATATTGATCAGAATGCGTATAGATTTGGTTGCAATTATATTTTTCAGGGATTTTTTTTGATGCTACTCCGAATCAATTTCCACTTTTCCTACATGTTCACATAGAGCATCATTTCTTGCATAACGTTCGAACCTTGCTAGAATTCCTATGCCAGAAACACTCAACATATGGCAGGTACTTCAAGACTAGAAAGACGATATGGAGATGCAAACTACTCTTATTCATTTTAGCTATACATGTATTTCCCTTTCTGAATACAACAATCATAGACAATGGATCATGGATGCGTTAATGTCAATTAGCAGTATGGAAATGATATTGAAGCAGCTTAAGAAAGGGGGAAACATTTTTGGGTCTGCTTTAGGGCAAAACCTTCTCAGGAACGGCCCTGCCAATGTATATTTCTTCTGTGTCAACAAAATACTATTATCTGTTTTGACTGCTTCTATGCCTAAGAAGGAATACAAATCTTATACTTTTTTCGTTGCAAATGCATCACTCAAAAATTTGATGTAATACCTCGTTATTCGGCAGTGGTTGGAAAAATGCAATACAAGTGATGGTTTGTCCTTTCCTACCACCGAGGCCTGATGGGTACACTTGACTGAGTTATGGGAAAAACTTCTCAGTTAAGCGTGCTTGGCTGGTAGTAGTCAGGGATGGGTGACTTCCAGGGAAGTTGTTGCTGGATAGTCGCAGCGGTGCCCGACAAAAACCCCACACTGTCGGATAACCACGGTGGGTAAGTGAGGACAATATCGGTGGAGGGTCGGGTCATTACAAATGATATCAGAGTCGCGACGGGTCACCTGTCGAGAGTGGGAGAGTATGTTGGACGGGTTATGTCAGGTACTGATATCATGAGTGAAAGGAAACGTCGGAGATCTGGGATTGAATATATTCCGGAGCCGAGGAAGGCTTCAATTTAAGGTGGTAGTATTGTAATACCCTGATATTCGGCAATGCATGGTTGTCCTAATGTAAGTGATGATTTGTCATTTCCTAACACCGAGGCCTGATGGGTACACTTGACTAAGTTGTCGGAAAAACTTCTAAATTAAGCGTGCTTGGCCAGGAGTACTCACGGGATGGGTGACCACTCGGGAAGCTACTGCTTGATAACCGCAATAGTGTCGTTAAAAATCCTACACTGCTTGATACCGACAGTTGGTAAGTGGGAATAATATCGGTGTTAGTTGTGATACAACTAGGGACGGTTCGCTTGTGCTCAGGTGAGAGAGTATGTTGGACGATTATACCATATATTGGTCCCACACAAGGCAGTGAACATCTACATTATATCGACGCCTTTTCAGCACAGTTGCCTCCAGAGTTCTCAGAAAACTCTGCAGTTAAGCGTGCTCGGGCGGGAGTAATCCAGGGATGGGTGACCTCCCAGAAAGCTGCTGCTGGATAAGCGCAACGATGCCCGTTAAAAACCCACACTGTCCGATAACCACAGAGGATAAGTAGGGGCAATAAAGCATCTGAAGTGCTAGTTAGAATTATATCATCAACATAATAAAACCATCATTTTTGAACCAATAACACATATAAACCAACGTTAAAATTCTGAAACATGCTCTGATACCATGAGAATTATGATATTTTAACGATCATCAAGTTTCATAGTATAGAAGAATTTCTATTACAGGTAATACGGATATTATAGACACAAGAAGGATTCATACATTTATATCAGACAGATAGGGATGCCTGTTATATATAGGTCTTAGCCAACAACGATACTAACTACTTTGACTATTTGACTATTTGACTATTATATACATGTATCATTGAGTTTATTCATAAATATAACCAATTTTTGCCTATGGTGCAATTTTTTGCCTAGTTAGTATAAGGATTTGCAAAACATTGTCTATGGTGCAAATTTTTGCCCGCGCATCGGCAATATTCTATTGGTACACATGTATCATTGAGTTATAACCAATTATATATAATCAATTCATATAATTTAGAACGAAAACTCTTAACATACCGTTCCCTAGACGACCTTAAAACAACCCCACAATTTTCTCACTGGTGGGATCCCGAAGTGGCCTCCTGCTAATCACCCCAAGGGTTAATGTGAGAAGTTGTTTTAAAATTGTCTGGTTCCACGGTATGTGTATAACCATTCAATTTAGAATTGTTATCCATTTTAAACGTATTGGGAATGAAGAATATCGACCACTTTCTTGTCAACTTGGAAAGCCTTGGTGAGAACATCATCATCAATGAACGGTTTGGAACCGAAAACAGCATCTGCTATTCTATTTACACCAGGGTTTTGGCTACTTAAGAAGGAAATAGCAACAGCAGGGGTTTTCCCCACGTTCATTTGATAATGAATGAGTCCCTGAGGGAATACAAACACATCTCCCTTGTAAATCAATTTAGTTAATAGTTTGTTA
The DNA here is from genome assembly GCA_023531105.1 of Papaver atlanticum. Classification (NCBI taxonomy): domain Eukaryota; kingdom Viridiplantae; phylum Streptophyta; class Magnoliopsida; order Ranunculales; family Papaveraceae; genus Papaver; species Papaver atlanticum. Next base: position 350,696 of record JAJJMB010008385.1, read on the forward strand.
TCGGGATCTGATGTGACAAATCCAACACGAAGAGTACCTTCCATTACGGTTAAAACTTCAGTTGCTCTTGGATGTGTATGTGGTGGATTAACTCCCTTTGGTTCATAGTCAACACGAGCCACAGAGAGACCAAGAGTATTAAGTCCAGGAAGTATAAAAACATTAGCCAATGTAACAATGGATTCTACTGGGTTCGTAATTACTCCAGGTTTATTGAAACGGGCAAGGTAGAAATCATCGGCCACAACAAGATTTGGGTCCTTGCAGAATAAACCGTTCACAAACACTGTATGAAATAAATTTAGATGTACGTTAAGTAATTATTAACAAAATATCTAATGCTTCATTAACATGAAAACTATAATAATCATGGCTAAGATCACAGAGCTGAGGTGAAGTTTTCTATACCAGCATGATTTGGGTTTTCAGCTGCGACACAAAAGTCTTGCAGGGAACCTGGATCAGTAGCGTAAGCAAATGAAGAAAACAAAGCCAGGAAGACTACAAGCAGATAAAAGATGGAGCTTTTCATTCTCTTCTTTCACTCTAACAATGAAAACAATTATAATTCAAAATTTCTATATATGCTGCTTCTTCTTTCTTTTTTCAATGAGCAACTTACTTACTGAAGGTGAGAAATTTTACAAATTATCTATCACCTATTTATGAAGAAAAAAAAAAGTCCTGAATTAGTTTAGTTTATATAAAAAATTCATAAAGATGGATGGTTTTCATAAATTTGAATCGGTCGTAAACAATTTTCAAACGGTGAACTCACTCGAGATAAGGTCAATGATATTTTGAGTTGGATTTTTAAAAGCTTCTTTTGAATAGTTTAGCAACTTTATAGGCTATTGTTTATATCGTAGTAAGAAGCTCGAATTAAGCTTCAATTAACTAATTACAAATTTTGTCGCGGAACAATCATGACTAAGTCTGCAAAATACATTTATATAGGAAAAGATCAAGTTACGCTGCCATGGAAGTTTTCTTCACTTCCATGACATGACAATGATATGTTGTGGAGTAATCGTGTTAGTGACGTCGACCATGGCTAAGTCAAATAAACATGAGTTTGTGGCAAGACATTATATAGTTACTAGTGAGAAGAGAGGGAGGGAGGCTATTGAGTTACTATTATAACGGTAGCGTAGTAATACAATCATGAAACTTTAATGACGACGATGGAGACCACAATCCTATTTTTTGAAATTGAAACATCTTATAGTCTTTTGGTCATATTATTAGGGAAGAGGCCCTAAGGGATAATAAACAGCAGGATCTTAGATGCCCAGACAATATGGGACTAATAATCTCAACACGTCCTCTCACGTGTAATCTCGTTGGATCTCAACATGCCCCCTCACGTGTAACCTCATTGGGTCTAACACGTGGACAACAATTAAATTGGGTGACGCGGAATAAAGGCGCGGTCAAATGACTCGTCGCAAAAAGCTTGTTTTGATACCATATTAGAATACGGGCATCCAACTCAAAACCAATTGGTAATGAGTGGAGAGGCCCTAAGGGATTATAAACAGCAAGATCTTAGATACCCAAACAATGTGGGACAAATAATCTCAACACATATCTTGAAAAAATAAATGCATCTGGATTGAATATTAGTAATAAAACTTAACTTGTCTATATTGTGATTTATTATGTACAGAATTGGCTCATCAAAGTGACGCATTTGTAAATAAAGAAATTATTTCAGAACATGTATATTTTGCAGAAATTGTTCCTCAAGGACCATTTATGCTTCAACCGAACAATCGTACATATTTATGCCGATTATGCACTTAATAATCCATCAACTAATTAAAGCGCCGAAGTAGCATGTTACTACATGTTGGTGTAACCGATCGAGAGTTGACATAGCTATTAATGTGCTATAATGCAAACAAAATCAATCAGAATTTTTTTAGGTCAACCATTTTCGTTATTATTAAGGTAGATTCATTGCATGATGTCTTTATACAACTAATAATTGGTTAATTAATTGAAAAATCAAAGTAATAAATGAAGATAATTGTGTAATCAGCCAGAGAACATGTAATGGCAGCCTCTGGCATTATGGAAAAACTGGACGACGAGGTTACATAATAATACAGAATTAAGGTCTCGATATCTATATAAACATGTTAGACGTAGATCATTTTCATCTTCACTACAACCATTTCACTTTTCATTGCTTAGTTGAGAGTATCAATTAATCATGTCTACTGTTCTAAAGTTTCTCTCAATTTTAGTTCTTGTTCTTGTTGTTTCAGATGCAACTAATGGTCAAGGTCTAAAACTAGGATTCTACAAAAAGACATGTCCTGATGCAGAATCAATAGTTCGTAAGACAACTGCTTTGTTCGTTTCTCAAAATCCTACTCTCTCCGCTGCGTTATTGAGGATGCATTTCCATGATTGCTTTGTCAAGGTATCTATATTGGTGAAGCTGTTTAATACAAGATATTAGTGTATATTTGCTTTCGTAATTAGTTGTGTTCATTTAGCAAGTGTGAATATAGATACTGAAATCCATGCATCAATGCATGCATCTATAAATACCGCAGGGCTGTGATGGTTCAGTTCTAATCAATTCTACAAGCAGCAACCAAGCCGAGAAATCTGCACCTCCTAATCTATCCCTCAGAGGGTTTGGTGTAATTGATGCTATAAAGGATGCATTAGAACAAAAGTGCCCCGGAGTTGTTTCATGTGCAGACATTCTATCATTGGCAGCTAGAGATGCAGTAGCCGCGGTAACTTATTAATTACTAATCAATTATTACTGTTGAACAAATTGATTTATATGCGTATATGATAATTATTACTGATCCAAATTGAAATTTGAGTTAATTTTTCAGATCAAGGGACCATACTGGAAGGTAACTACAGGTAGAAGAGACGGACGAATATCGACCACTTTAAATGCTTTAACAAATCTACCACCAGGAAGCGCCGACATCAGCTCATTGAAGGCTACATTTGCATCAAAGGGTTTGAGTTCAGTAGACCTTGCAGTTCTATCAGGTATATATGCGTATCTGTCGATGTATATATGTAAACCAAGCTAAACCATGTCTTCATCTACTTTGGAATCAGTCAAGAAAGATTCAGGAAAGTTGGTCGTTTTATCATGCATAATATACTCATGTATATTTACAGGTGCACACACAATTGGTGTTTCCTTTTGCTCAAGCTTTACAAACAGACTATACAATTTCACCGGTAAAGGAGATTCAGACCCAACATTGGATAGCGAGTATGTTCCGAGATTAAAGGGTAAATGCAAGCCAAACGATGCAGTTCAGACAGCTGAGATGGATCCTGGGAGTTTCAAAACATTCGACTCAAGTTACTATTCGCTTGTTATTAAGAGAAGGGGGTTGTTTCAATCTGACTCCGCTCTACTTAATGACGCAGTAACTAAGGCTTATGTCAAAAGACAAGCAACAAAAAGAGGATCACCAACTTTCTTCAAGGATTTTGCTAAATCTATGGAGAAAATGAATGCTATTGAAGTTCTCACTGGGAAAGCTGGTGAAATCAGAAAGCATTGTGCCTTTATCAACTAGTATTATAGCTAGAGGTTGAGTTAATTTCTTGAAGACGGATATAGAAGTTGAGATCTGAATAAGGGACAGAATGGAATTTGTTTGTATTGTCATTTTGCAATTGTGTTTTTTCTGCTTTTATTATATACGCAGTAAAAATGCATGAGTATCATTTTGTATTTCCTTTCATAAAAATTGCTCAACGGAGATTTTTTCCTCTAGAAAGATATACTTGACATGTGCACGATGCATTAAATTTCCAATGCTCCACACTCCTGGTGCAATGGTCAATTGAAGAAAAAATAACGAAGACAAATCCCCCAGTCCCAATGCGAGTGAGATGTGAGCCCTGGATGGCTGGATCTATTGGTACAACTACGAACACCTAAGTTTGTTTTTTTTAATTTTAAGAAACCCGGACACATTTTATTAATCAAAGAAAAGAAAAATAAACACAAGAAACTAGATGGTCCAAAGAGAAAAGAGAGAAAAGAACAGAAAAACTTGTAAGGAAACAATACGTAGGAAGGACGTCTCTGTCACTAGTCATTACACTATGAATCGTAGAGGCAGGATTGGATCACCACAAACACATAGTGTCTAGACCATTTTAACTGTTGGCCTGTCCTTCAAAAATCTGCTAGGTAAATCATATATGTTTTATACCTATCATTCAATAATGTGCTAATACAATCGTTTCTGTTTTCTACTTAATGAGTAAATAAGTGAAGTTGTTGTTCCTTGTACATGTCGAAATGGTACAAAACTTGTCCAAGAACATCATAAAAAACAATCTTAGCAACAGTTGGTTTGAGTTCTATGGATACAAAACCTTGCCCATCGTGAAAGAATTTCAAACCATCTTTTTCTTTGTCAATAAAACCATTCCATGCTTTTGAACCTCCTCCACTTGTTACAAATTCTAGTTTCCCATTCCTGCATCAATGATTACATAATGTCACCAGGTTTAATTACACTTGTGCAAAAGACAAATACTGTTTAGAAAATGAAATAACCAATTCACCAAGAGTTATGTATAAGCTGAGTGTTTGCCTTTTAGTACTAGTGATGTGTTGTAAACAATGGTCATGTCCATTAATGTAAAGATCCACATTATTTTCCTGAAAAACTAATTCATTACAAAATTAGATTAATTAACTCTCTACAAATTAAGCATTGAAATTTCAAATTTTATCAAAAAATTAAAATCTTAATTTAATTACCTCTAGGATCGGAAGAAGTTGGTCTACAAGTTCCTCGGTGTCGCGATGGATTCCGGCTGTTCTTAGCGTATGGTGACTACCACTATTTTCCACTTTGCTTCTGATTTTTCCAGGGAAGATTTTACTTCCTAATTACAATAAAAATAGTCTTAGTTTTTCTTAAGATTAATTTAGGAGAACACTTAAAATTAGAGTGAAATGGTGCAAGTGCCCTTTCTGAAATGACATTGGACCAGGGTGTTCCGTGATCCAAATCTGAACTTTGTCTATAATAATTGAGCTTTTTCTGGACTCTGATAGTTCGTCTTATGGAATCCAATTCATTGCTGGTGTAGTGAATATAGTTGCGTGATGCTTCAAAAACAAATAAACAAATTAGAATATTGCTGTGTGCAACAGTCTGGCATGTAAGACAATGGTAATCTCCTTCAGTGGTTTTTTTTCTTTTTTTCCTGATACATGGCATCTGTCGACAGACTCCAAATCTGTCCCCTGATAGATCTGAAGAGCAGACGTAGCCCAATCATATATCCTAGATTTGAAAAATCTTTTGAGATAAAATGACCAATTTAAGGGTCTGGAAGTCACTGCTCACCCTTGACGAATAACAAGGTTAGAAGTGGCAAACTTTTGAACAATTTCATAAATCTTTTGTTCATGATATATGAAAAAATACTTGACAAGTTATTATCATACCAGTCTCATAGATGATCATTAATGATATTTGTCAACATATACGAAGGATGAAAATAAAATAAAATATAACAAACACTTTCAGCAAAACTTCAGAACTACTGTAATACCCTATATTTTTACTTATTTTTTTGGGTCGGGTTATATCGAAATTAGTTGACCTTGTGTCTTAAGTTGTTGTTCCTTAGCCTTAGCCAAGGTGAGTGGATTGAATTAGAAAGGCTACAAGTTAGGGTGGAAATACAATAATAAATAAAAAAATAAAATTAAGAGAAAATGAAAAGATAAAAAAAATTAGTTTAGAAGAGAAATTATGCAAGTTAGAGAACAAAAGGCTAGGGAGAAGAAGAAAGAGATGGAGCTAGAGAATTTTAGAGATGAAGGAATAATAAAAATCAAAAGGAGTTTGTAGCAATTGAGAGGTAGAATGTTTAATCCCTTTTCTCTTTGTGTTTCTTTGTTATACTTTGATTTCAATTTTTTTTATTCCTATATCATTAGGGTTCTGAAATTTGTCTATTTAATTTGATGCATAATATTGATGATCAGACTTCTATAATTGGTATATAACATGATTGGGTATCACTAGTTAAAATTTGAGAGTATTCCACCATATATTCACCGTTGAAAGTTTGTTTGAATTTGGGTGATAGTTTCTGAATTTCTGGACAGTTTCGTGTTGATGTTGTTTTGATGTTCTTAGACAGTCTTATTGATGTTAAAATGATTTGAGGTCTTAACAAAAGTTGTAGATAAACATCTTATCTTTCATTTTGATTTGGAATTTCTTGATTTCAGAACAAAATGAATTTACTGTGAATATTTTTCTAATATGATGTTATCTGCCCAGTTTTTAGAATGATCATATAAACCGAATATTTTTTGTTTGAACCGTTGGTTTTGTGTGAATTTTGGATATGTAATATATGAATGTGTTAAGAATGTTCATGTAAAATATGAAGATGATCGGACAAAGTTATCACCTGAAACACATAATGTAAAATGTATGCAGTTAGTGTGTTCGATAAAATGCCTGAGATAAATGCATAATGTTTGTAGTATGCTATTAAGCCATGGTTGCTTGTATTGTTTGTAAAAATGATTTCAAAAATTGAAATGGTTCATGTTTTACCATTAGATGAAATATGGTCTCATGCTAACGGCGGGTAATGATCCCCGAGAGTTAAATGGGTAATGATCCCCATGGGAACTTGTGTTTACCGACCATCGATGGAGGCTGTCCGTGCCGGTAAACGATAGGTGGATGTATGAACCAAGGTTTTCGTACCGTGAATGAAACGGGTAATGATCCCCGAGAGCAGATGGGTATGATCCCCGAGAGCAGATGGGTATGATCCCCATAGGAACTTTTGTTCCTGACCATCGATGGAGGCTGTCCGTGCTGATAAACGATAGGTGGGTGTACGAACCAAGGTTTTCGTACCTTGAACTCATGGTTTCTTTGAGACTATATTAATACGTGAATAGATGTGTTGAACCATTGATGAATGACTTGTTGACAATTATTTTGGTATTGTAAACTCATGGTTTGTTGGTGACAATATTGATATGTAACTCATGTTTTGAGACTTAAAAGGATGGGTTGTTGGAAACATTATTGATGATGCTAATTGGTGTGTTGAATCCTAAATGGATGATTTGTTGGCAATAATATTGGTATTGTGAACTCATGATTGAACAAATAAATTGGATGTTTTGTTGATGAATTATTGTGAAGCCTTATTTGAAATGTTAATTAAATGATTTGTTAGAAACAATAGTGGTATTTTGAATTCACAGTTAAACAAATGAATTAGATGATTTAGTGAAAATAATATTTATGAGTTAATGTTGTTGGTTGAAATATTTGTTGAAGTTGCACTGTATTTCTTATTGTATGTTATTCTTTGATAAAATGATTTTGTTTCCGCATCTTTAGAGAATAGGGGTACATTCTATTGAGCTGTCATCTCACCCCAATTGACATCCTTGCAGATTTATCAGAGTGGCACAGCGAAAGCTAGGAATGAGTAGCTTAGTGATTGAATAGTTTTATTGTATTGCTTAAAATATAGTTTGAAATAATATGTTTGGTTGAAAATGTTTTTAAAGAAAATTAGTTGATTTATATGCTTCAATTCGTGTTATATAAAGTTTCAACTATGTTTTTGTGTAAAAGTAAATTAGCAACAAAAATAAAATAAAATGCATTAGTCTTTTTCCGACCCGTAACGCTTCGAGTTCGGATCTCCATACGGGTTTGACCCTGTTTCAGAACTCGGGGTGTTACAACTACTCTTGGTCTAACTCGTACGGGACAATCTCTTCTCTAACATCTAAAATTTCTTCGACCTCAATTTCTTTAGCTTCATACACCTCTTGATCATCAGTTGCTTCCCCATCTCGTAGGAGCTGCCTCTCCAACTTCTCTTCCTCATGCAATTGCTTCCATTTATTGATCCACGAGTCCCACTCTCGTTGCAACATCTTTCGCTTCTCCCTGTCTTGTCCTCGCAACTGAGCAGCAGCATCCTGATCTTCAGTTTCATATTTCTTGCTGTATTCATCAAGGTTCTTTGAATTTTTTTCTTCCATTTCAGCGGTCAAGAGAGATGGTGGCCTTGGACGCCACAAGAACTGATGGAAGTGATCCTTTGGGATTTTGTATAGCAGCTTTCCAGTGAAAGACCAGATATTGAACCCATTTTCCATCTCATGAACCGAAGTGACAGCAGTTGCTACATATCTTCCAGTGGGATCCCATTCGATGTTTGTCGCCATGAAATGCTCTGCAGTTGCCATTGTTTCAAGCTCTTCAACATCGTAGAATTCTAATTGTCCGTTGAGACCGGCAAGAACTATAAAACGACCAGAAGGAGACCAATGTAGCGCACTAGCATTCTTCCCTTGGAGTGTTGTAAGCTTTGAAACACGCCCAGTACATGTAGCCGTCCGCATTGAGTAGAAGCTAACATCAACCTTACGGGCATCTCCATGGATAATAGCAAATCGATGTCCTTTTGGCTCCCAAGCAAAAGCCATAATATTGTCATTCTTGTTCTCCAGCTCCAGGACCTCGATAGGAATCTCTCTTTCTCTCATTCGGAAAAGCTCAAAACTAGCGTAAGTGCTTTTCCTGGTTTTTGTATACCGGACAGTCTTAACAGCAAGGTATTCTCCATTGCATTGCCAGTACATTTTCCAGTCAACAACACTAAAGAGATTCTTCTGTCTGAGCTCCTCTTTTCCAGGAATTTGAACAAGGCTCACCCTGGCAGGTATGTTGCCTCCATCTAGTTCAGGAACGAAGAGCGCAATGATGGGATCAGCAGGTGACCAACTGAAGTCGAGCACATTTTCAACCTTCAAAGATTTCTTGTCAATTAGAGTGAAATTCTCTGTTTCATAAACAGAGATGACATTCTTTCAAATTCCCACTCTTTCCACACCAGCAAAGAAATCATCAAAACCATTGCTCCATACACCGGCCAGTATTTACACGTAATTTTTATTTTCATTGGGAAACCAAAATTTGTTGAAGCAAGTGAAATTATCACCGTAATGATTCAAGATAACCAAATAACAATGATACTTATCATTTTTCAGCAATAGTTTCTCGTTTAATCTCTATGGCAGAAGAAATCGTCTTAAATTGTTGGAACAACTGCCGAAATCCGCCTGCAAAACAATCACAAAGAAAAACCAAATAAATAATGTTATAGCTGAGGTCGCTCTCTTTAAAACGTTTCGCGGCTCTGCCCAAAATTGTGCAAACAGTTCTTCTATGTCGCGTCGTCCCAGGATAAAACAGCCGAGTAAAATCTCTCTCACAATCACTCTTGCACTTTAAGAGTATGTGATACTTGTACACTTCTATTCTTGCTCAGAATCAAATTTCTAAAAAAAAAGTGATGATCACACACTAGTTTTCTTCTCTCAAAAAATTCTTAATGTTCTTTAAAACTCCAAAAACATTATATGAAAATTCCTCTTAATGTTTTCCAACCAAAAATCTGATTTTATGCTTAAGAGTTTCAAAAAGTTTTGATAAAAACAATTATATGGTTTAATAAAAAGGAATTTATCACAAATAATAAATTGCTTTTATGAAGATCATTAAGACTATTAAAAATAATTTTAACAAAAAAAATACATGGAAATACATTTTGTTTTAAAACATGGGAATTCCTTTATATACCCCAGGAAGTACTAACGGTACCCCCATTAGGTAGTTATTTTAGTTATAATTTGATTAACATAGAAATTGTTGAATTATTAGAAATTTTTGCTAACCATACCCCCTTTCGAAAATATATGTCAGTATATATGCGTGTAAAAGAATCCATACAAAATCTTTCTTCTAAATACAGAATATAATTTTGTGATCACATTATCTCAAAAATTTGTTTCTTCGTTATGAAAAGAAACTTGGTTTCAACCTTGCAAGACAATTTCAATAAATTCTATTACAATTCATATGAATATAGATTTAAACAAAAACATAACTGGTTCACTTGTGGGATGACAATCAAAATAAGACAGTCTGCAGAAAACAAGTTGAGAACAACACTTAATCTCAAGACTGAGAAGATCATTTTTTTCAATCAAGTACATAGGTTCTGTCTTATACCAGCATACATGTTTCAAGTGATTTGAATGAAACATCCGATAGGCGAACGAATCCAAAAACACCCTTTAACTCCAAAAGAAGAAGACATCAAAAAAACGTAAGATTTGATACTACAACGATTGCAACATAACTAATGGAACAACTGAGGATTAAATTACCTCATGCAGTTTAAGAAAGATAACGTATTAAGCTTTGGCCATACTCTCTAAAACCTCTCTTTCCACGACTACACTGGATCCGTGAGCAGACGCAGTTATCATGTTATGTACTTTGGCATTTCTAATTGTACAATTCATGAGGCATTATTCATCAGTAAAAGTGTTCGAGAAAAATCAATCTAAAAAAAAATCATGTTCTCAGCTCCACGATATAATCAATTCACTGAAACAGTATATACATTTCCTAACCACCACAGACATGTTGCAAGAAACTATATAGGGATGAGTAATTATATCAAACAATATGTGTGCACTCAAAACTCATTTGTATTTACACTGATCCTGTATTTCTAACAATCATTTGATCAAACAGATCCCTTCCAAGCTCAATTTTTCTCCAATTCTTGTTCTTAAGATGATAAATGTTTTCACAATCGATATCCAACCATATGTATATTCCTAAAGTTTGAGGCTTTGCCCTTACAGACAGAGGGAGAACAAGAACTCGATATTTTCATCATTTTCACAGGTTTGTGTCTTGTTCGGGGGTATAATTTTTTTATAAACGGATGGGGTAGATAGATAAGTTTTGGGGGTATGAAGATAAAGGGGTATGGTTAGTATTTCTGGGGGTATATAGAAGAACGACGCCACTTAACTGTAATTTTTTTTATCTATTTTGGATTTTGAAAAAACTAATCAAATCCTAGATATGTATTGTAAGGCCAAGCATTATGGGCGTCAATTTCCCTTACCTATTCCTAAGCATGAAATGTACATTTTTTTTCCATCTACTATCGTGGGGCCCACAAACGTGACTTTCCGAGTAAAAGAAAACCCTTTCAATGATTTGGGATATTCCCAAAACAAGCTATCCTTAATACTATGATTTCTGGGTACATAAGTACTACTATAACTAAATATGATCCATGGGAGAGAACTATTTATGCCGCAGTTGAGCTTGATCCACTTATTTATGAAATTATTGTCTGAGAGAATAGAACACCATACCTGATTGACACATCTCAACTTGAAGATTGAATTTAGAGGAAGATAAAGAAATATGTTAATCCAGATATCCTCAGTTAAACCTATGTTGATCCTCAGTTAAACCTATGTTCAGGGTATTGTTTGCTACTTTAGAAGAAGAAGCACCCATGTTTTCTCCAAGGTGGAACACAGATGGAATTCCTAGCTTGAGCAAAATGCTAGAGATAATAACAGGTTTATAAGAGGCTTGAGTACAACCGGTAACAGCCAATTCATCCAATCTCTTCATATTCCACCTCTTCATGTTTTATCCCGCTTCTTAATGCCATCTTAATTGCCATCTTGAGTACAATGGATAGATTCATACTCGGAATCCGAAAAGCTTATAATATTTATTTTCCCACAAGGAACCTTAAGTTTCAAGGCATTTCTGTCGTTTGTAATTCATCTACGAATTTATTTTCTTTTACTATTCCAGGATATAAAATTTCCATAAATCAATGCCACAACATTATCCTCGTACCTCGTGTCATTTTCTAGCACTATACTCAGTGCCGTAAAGGTAAGAGAAGGCGAAACAAGAAGGTAAGAGGTGCAAACCCAGTGGCAATTGGGCACAAACCTGAAACCGCAAATGGACCTATGAAGGGAACAAAAAGCTCCCTCCGCAACTGACAATACAGATATAACTCTTGCGAAGTTTCAAAAACAACAATACCTGCTATTGGCTGGAGGGCTGAATATGTTACCTAAAGCCTATGAAGGGAACAAAAAGCTCTTCACAGTAAGAATCTTGACTATATACTAGGCAATAACTTGAAATTTGTGCAACTATAAAACGTGATGTTCTCTATCTAGCGTCCCTTCTCCGCGAGGAAAACCCCTAAATTTATAGCTCCGTTCCTTTTGTGCAAGTCTTTACGTGCTTATTCTTTCCGCAAGAAAAAATCCAAAAAAATAAATAATCAAAGTAAAAGGAATCATGTTGATTTACCAACGGAGGTATTGTACGAGATTTTCATTCGTCTTCGGTCATTAAAACCGGTGTATAAATTCAGGTGTGCATCTAAGCTATGGAATTCACTTTCATCTGACTCATCTTTCATGAACAAAATATTCAATAGTACTCTTACTAGGATCCATGGATCTTCATGTACGATCCCTCAGCCGAGCAAGTCCAACTCTATCAAAATCGTAACCAAAAATTCATAAAACATCACCGGCGGTTGATCTTTTAAATTCCGTTTCAATCAAACCACCATATATGGAACAAGCATGACTCCTAGATAATTCATGTAGTAATGGTCTAGTACTTTATTGGACATATCCGGATTTATGTGCATATTTTGTTGTATATATAATTTGAAATGAAATTGTTGGTCTCACATTGAAAGTTAGGCCAAAAACTTGAATTCTAGAACTCCTTGACCCCGACCAATAGGAATCGAGGATTTCCAAAAAAAATTTGGATAAATATCAAACACCTAAGATAGCTATATCGTCTAAAAGATAACCTTGAAGCCCTAATTCTCTTCTCTACCTCCTCTCTTCGCTCTTAATTCTCTCTGAAAAAATGGTGAAAAAACCTTGAAAGAGGCCTGCTGCTACACCATCACTGACCAGAGACGAAGCGCGTCATAATCACTTCAAGGGACATCTATCATCTATCAGTCAAAAGGTGCTTGTGTACAATAATAGTTTTTTTTTTTTTTTTTATCTTATAGATCCAGATGATTTTTTGTCTTCACTTTCCAAAATATATATACTTGATAATGTAACATGTTTGTAAATGGTAGCTATGGACGAATACTATCCAAGACCTCAGATTATATATACAATTACAAACAAGTTCGTGCTGGGGAGATTAAACAGGAGGTTTCGTAGAAAACAGTTGGATACTAAAATCCAGTTTTGATCAAAGTTCTAATGATAGCTGGGCTGAAGATGAGTTATCCGACGGCTAATACATTGAGCATTCTATAAGTAAGATAAATTTAATTTGAGACTTTACTGTTGCTCATATTGTTAAGATTTTACTGATGCTTAATACGTATCTAATACTTTTTATATTCTGAGCATTTTCGAAGGGTTAGGTAACAAAAGTTCGATTTTAACATATGTTGCTCCAGAGGTCCTTCTTCTTAGAGATTGTCCAAGTTTTCTAGAGGGATTGTTAATTGTGGACAATAGTCAATGATGTTTAGGAAAAACATCAGGGATAAAACTAATTCTACGCTTGTTTTTACTGTAACCTGAGTCACGCTTAGGAACAGTAAGGGACCCTGGACGTATAAGAATACGAGGTCAGAACTGTCACAAGATTGGTTCACTGGTGCCTCTTGAGAATTTTAGAGTACAAAGAATTTTTTTTTAGAAGAGAACACAAATCAATGAGCTGGTGCACTGAATATACCGGATCTATAATATTTCCATTTTGAAGGTACCAAGGAAGAAGGAAAATGTAAGGAAAAAGGAAACAGGATTTGTTGTTTTTTACCGTGTAAAATTCCTTTCTTTTTTCTTTAATATGCAATGGTTAAGAAACGTCTGCATTCGTTTTATCTAACAAAAATGTGTGATCTTTGCAAGTGATTATCACAAGATTGGTTCACTGGTGCCTCATTTGAATTCTTGAGTACAAAGAATTTTGTTACAGAAGAGACAGCCTAACAGTTGGTGCACCGAATATGCCAGATTTATAATCTTCCCATTTCGGAGGTACCACCAAAGGTAAGGAAGATGGAAAATTAAGGGAAAAGGGAACAGGGTTAGCTGTTCTATCCGGGTAAAACTCCTTTGTTTCCTTTATACTCTAATATGCAATGGTTAAGAAACATCAATTTCTTTATTATTGAATCTGATTCATTCATTCAATCTGACAAAAATGTTTGATCTTTGCATCTTTCATAGAGTAGCTTTGAATTCGTTATGCTCATATTTAGTAACATTGTTACTTCTATCAAATTCTAGAATATATTCAGATTTCTTATGCACAGCCAATTAGTAAATCAACTTCTCCAAAATTGTTTTTCATTTATCCGTTTTAATCCTTCTTATTCCTACATGGTGTTGCACTTTAAATACTTTCCCGAATTCAGTTAAGTTATTAATTGAATATAAGGATATGCTGCAACATCATGTTGAAAGGAAAAACATCTCATTTTGGGATGATTTTCGCCATATGTTAGTGTTGAAATTAAGTGCTTAATAGATACACCTGGCTATTGAACTGAATTAGTGGAATCGGCCGGTTTGTTCCTCAGGTTCATAGGGAAGGGAAAAGGTTCGTCATTAATTCTTTAGTTTACTTTGAATTATTCTTGATTTGAACTTAACTGAAAGAGGTTTTATAGACAACACCTCCCAAGTCGCATGAGCTTTATCTATAGGTGGCATATAGTGGTTGTTGATTCATCTATTCATGAGTGTAATTCACCTATTGTAAAATAAAGTATTATGCAGTATGCTATCTGTTACAGATTGAAAATGAAACAGTTGCTAACATGTCGCATTTGTGCATGCAGAAAATCCCTCCATATAAATTCTAATGTGGATACCCTTCGAAAACAAAGAAATGCAAGATTCACAAGCCAAGGTTGTAAAATGACTGAACTTCAGTTTGCTTGAATCTAGATTTGTATACAAATAGTAGCATAGTTTGCGGGTAAAAATATTTTGGTTTGTAGTTAGTTACTGCTCATATTTTTGCTATCTTATTTCAGTCAAAAGCTCATAATGACATGACTGTGGTGTGGTAAGGTTCAGAGCTGCAGATTAACAAAGATAGAAAGAAATTTTCTTTTCTAGAAAGTGAAAATAGAAGAGCCTATGGAACAACACAAAATGGTTAGTTGATATCATCTTCTTCCTATCAATTTGCTGCCCTTCAGTATCTATTGTTCCAAGTTTGTACAGAAGTTTACTGATGTTACCTCATATCAACTTACCAGGCAATTATATACATGGTCAATAATTTTATGTTAGTGTTATAGGGGGAAGCAACTAGCTATGGCCGTGGATATGAAAAAATATTTAATAATACTCCAGCGGGTACATTGCAGCACTAATTCTTAAACGAAAATGCACCGTGCAGTATTTACTTTATTTTTGGTAGTTTGCTTCTAGTGATTGAGTAACTTAATTATTTTCAATTGAATATCAAGTAATTAATTGTTTTTTAGTAGTTGTTTTATTATTTGAGTACTTAATGAAAAAGAGATGGTGAATTATGAGACACTCGTGATTCCCATAATCAATAGTTCCAAATAGTGAACTATGTGTCAGTTGTAACCTCAAAATGCTTGCTGAAGATTGGTCGTCCCAACCAGGCAGGACGATAAATACTCTGCAATTGTATATTTTCAGTTATGGCTATAACTACCCGGGCTGCTAATATTCTACTATCTCTACGCAAGTAGATAGGTTCTACATTTTTTCACAATAGGAGAGGCCTGTCTTTACATTATCAGCACAAATAGTAACTCAATTAAATTAGTCCCGTGCAACGCACGGGCAAGATACTAGTAAAAATACTAACTTCTATATATGCAATCCCCTGACCAAACAATGGATCCCTCTCCCTCCTCGACCATACACAGCGCACTGATCCTCGAGAAAATCATGAACTGTGCACTAAATTGGTATGTGAATCATCGTCACCCGGTCAATGTATATGTAACTACAAGGTGGTTTGTATCTATTCTCAGAGTTTAGACTGTAACCCCATCTTACAAATCTTCTCTTCCGACACAGGTGAATGGAAAACGTTTCCATGGCCGGAAGAAATATGGGGGCCTAATATACGGCATGATTTTTCTGAAATGCTTATCCGTCATGGTGTCTTGTATTGATGGCACGTACAACTAGTGAAGGTGAAAACGTGCCAGCACAACCAATCCATTAAGAGGCGAGCCTGCCATGTTACGTCCCGTGTTATTCCATGTCAGAGATTAAGGTGCGTCGGGTTGTGTTGTGCTGCGTTGTGCCTGACACCTTTATTTTACATTTTTCAAATTAAATATTTTCAACATATATATTTAGAAGTTTATATATGTTGTTATTGAAATAATTTGACACAAGGAAAGGAGAATGTCAAAAAAAAGTTAGAATAAACTCTCTTTTATGATTTTTATAAAAAATGCGTTGTTTTATACCGTATCGTATTGTATTTTATACATTTTGTCCGAGATCTTCTTTCGTCTTCCATCATTAAAACCGGTGTTTAGATTCAGGTGTGTATCAAAGTTATGGAATTCTCTTTTATCTGAACCATCTTTCATCAACAAAATATTCAACACTCTTAATAGTATCCCATGGATCTTCATGTATGAACCCAAGTACCGACAAGTCCAACTCTATCTACATCGTCACCACAAATTCATAAAACATCACGATGGTTTGTCTTTTAAATTTCTTTCAGATACATTGCCATTCAAACCGCGAGGTCTTAGAGAAGAAGTACTCCTCTTAGATTCATGTAGTAAAGGTCTAGTGCTTTATTCTCATGATTCACAGCGTCGGAATCATAAAGAAACTAAGTTCTACATATGCAATCCCCTAACCAAACAACGGGTCTCCCTCCCTCCTCGACCATATACTCCTCGAGAAGATTATGACCAGCGCAATAATAAAAATGGTGAACTGCACACTAAATTGGTAAGTGAATCCTCGACAGCGACACTCAGTCAATGTATATGTAACTTCAAGGTGGTTTGTATCTATTCTGTGTACAAGTTTAAGGTTGAGAGCAGTAACCTCATCAGCTTACAAATCTTCTCTTCTGACACGGGTGAATGGAAAACGTTTCTACTGCCTAATGAAATATGGGGGCCTAATATGTGGCATGCTCTTTCTGAAATGCTTATCCGTCATGGTGTTTTGTATTGGACGGCAGATGGAACAGATGGAACTGATGGAAGGATCTTGGCAGCTTATAGTACTCTAGGAAACAACGTAAATGTAAATGATCGATGCAGGTCAATTGCATTTCCAACATGTATAAGTTATCATAAATATCACTGTTTCTTCGGGGAGTCAGAAGGGTCAATCTACTATGGCTATATCCATGACGGTCACGGTCGGAAGGCTTTTCTCAGTTTGTGGCTGCTTGAGGATGACTACACTAATGGAGGCTTGAACTGGCAATTGGTGGACGAGAATATTGAAATTACCGGATACACACGATCAGAAAGGGAGTGCGTCTATTTAAATCCGGTGGATCGAAATGTTATTATCATTGTTGACCGTGGCTGTTGTTTTGCGTACAACTTCAAAACACTAAAACCTAAATTTCTACTTGGTTGTACTGTTCCTAAGATCTGCAAAGACATGAGGACCAGAAACCACTTTTTTATCACACCCAAGCCAACAGTGATTCCTTTGTTTAAGTGATAACTCCATGATTTCTCTTCTATTTAAGAGAAATCCGTTAACGAGTTTCTTCTCAGTTGTCTATTAATTCTTTGGCTGCATTTTTTTTTAATAGAGAAATACGAGGTTCATAAACAAATATAGTCTTCAATGATCCAAAAGAAAAATCCCTTTTTGTGGGTGCGATAAATTCGTTACCAGTGGTTAAGCAAAATGAGAACTACATAATAGTGTAAATCTAGTGATATCACTAGATTAATAGTGTAAATCTAGTGATATCACATTAGGATTTATTCGTGACAATGAAGCATAACGTGATACGCTCCGGTAACAACAGTATGGAACACCAAGAGCTATGAAGGTTGTTTTGTGTCTCAATGTAGTGGTAGAAGTAGCTTGGCATAACCTTTACCACCAACGAGAAGGGACAATGAAGTATGATTGAACTTTGCTAAGCCACTGTTAGCCAAAGGTATACTTTTTTTTTTTTTTTTTTAAACTAGGAGGATAGCAAGTAGTTCCAAGTATAAAACCGGGAGGAGTGGTGGGATATTATAACGTTAGATAAACCGTCGCTTGTGATCGTAGACTTTAATGCTATTTTATCTACTGAAGAAAAATGAGGTGGCAGAGATCCAAGATCATAGTCCTCTGTTGGGTGCAAATATGGACATTCCTAAACATCTCAAAAACCCTTACAGATTTCAGAAGATGTGTCTTATACATGATGGTTTTAACAATGTTGTTAAGTTGGCTTGGGAGAAAATTATTGTATTTTTTTGCGAAAGGAGAAAATTATTGTAGGTAATCATGTTTATATTTTTTATGCAGAAATCAAAGAATTTGAAGTTGATTCTAAAAGGTGGGAACACAAATGTTTTTGGGATGTTAGAATGGACATTACAGCTGCTGAAGTTGCAGTTACTGCAGCCAATAATTGCCATTCGTCCTCCTCAAGCGCCAAACTTGTCAAATGTTGGAACAATTTTAAGACGGTTTCTTCTGCCGTAGAGATCAATCGAGAAACGATTGCTGAAACACGATAAGTATCATTGTTTATTTTGTTTTATTGAATCATCACGGTATAATTATTCATTAACAATTTATCTTGATGCTTTGGATTTTAGGTGTGTTCATAACTAAAATTGAATTTTAGTGTCTAATATTAATAGACCATAGTTGTAACATGTTATAGAGTTTTCTATGGAACTATTAAATGAAAATGAATCCGGTCTTGAAATTTATACCGTGTATGTTAGACATCATGTGGATCATCGTGATAAAATTTCATAATTTTTGGATACCAAAAAGTATTTTTAAGGTATTTTACAAAGCCGCATAACGTTTCTGAAATTTTCTGAAGGGCGGAATTTGAACCCTAATTGAATTCGTTTGTCCCCATATTTGTGTAGCTATTTTGAACTTGTGTAACATGAAACTTGTAGATCATAAACTTATCTTCAAAACTTATTTTGAAATTTTCCATTTGGATATGTGATTTGAGAGATGTGGTGATTAGAAAATCGTTATGTTTGTGTGTGCAAAATATGGGACGTGATACTTGAGATTAGAGATTAGAGATTTAATAAATTACATTAAAAATCATGTTTTGGTTATACTAATTCATTTTCTTGTTCTAGTAATGAAAAATAAATTTTTTGTTTAGCAATCAAACTAGTGCACCACATATGTTTGATAATATGCTCGATAGAAAGTTATCAATATATGATGTTATAACTATAGAAGTTTGAATCTTTGTTTGTTAGTTACGAGCAACTTGGAGTATTGATTTTTTTAATTGATCTTTAAGTAATTATGTAAGTGCATACCTTACTCTCTTTTTTTGCATCCAAATGCTCACATGTAAATGATTATGACAGGTGAGAATTTACTTGAGCGATTTTTTATTTTCCAATGAAATAAAAATTGCGAGCGGGGATTAATCAATTTGCCGAGCAATGGTTTTGATGATTTCTTTGTTGGCGTCGAAAGAATTGACAATGGTTTATAACCAATTGAGCTTTCAAAGCAAATGAGGTATGTTTGATGAACTATTTGTAGTTATTGTAGTGATCAATTAATTTCATTCTAGATTCAAATAAATTGATTATTCAATCTTAGAATGAGTTGCAAGGAAACTAGATATCGATAATTATTGTTTATGACAATATATGAGTAACTCATACAAGTCTGGAACTTATGAGATAGAATTTGACACCAAACCAAAACCAAAAGAACAAGAAACCTAGTCAAAACAAATATGAATACCAACTCTCACCAAGAAATGAACATAATTTTAATTATGAAGTTATTTGATATGTTTGCATTACACGGCATTGCAAGAATATCAAATATTGTTAACAATGCTTTTCAAGCTAAGTAAATGTGAATTGTGAATACGGTGAGGGGTGATATATATTGGTGTTTTACACCATATTTGTTTTGATAGGTTATGGTTCAAAAGTTGAACCGAATCGTCTGAAAGAAAGTGGTGTTGAGTTATACTCACATCTCTAGGATTTTGGTATTGGTATGGTCTGAAAAGTTTGCTTACGGTAGAACTATCTTGTTAAATATGTTCATACCACCAAAATGAGAAAGAATCTAGTTTCCACCTATCTTGTTTTTACCAAGATTGAGATTAAAAGTTTTGTTGAACTTGATCATTGCACTACTACAATATAAATGTTATCAATGAAATGTTTGAACCAAATATTGTATTATTTATATGATATGACTGCAGCTTTGGAGTGCTTGAAATATGTGATTTTATCTTGTTTCTATGAAATTTTTGAGTTAGTGATCAGTATGAGCATGTTGTGTTCTCCTTTAAAATTTCTAAGAATTTTTTAAGTGATGTGTATCAAATTTTACCCAACTCATCAAAGCATGTAGACTCACGATCTTACTAGTTTACAAAAGCATCGGATGAAATAAAAATTTCGAGAATTTTATAAGATATTTTTGGTGTTTCACGAAGTCTAACTTGGTGACTAAAATTGATCTTTTCAGTAGTGAATAATGAAATAATGTCTTCACGAAAAATGTTTGTCTGGTCGTCCTCTATATTGTGCCAAAATGATTTTGAAATTGGATCATTACTTTAATAGTAATGAGCAAGAACGCATAGCGTGTCAAATATGAATTTAGAGAAATTATTTGCTCTTAGAAAAATTATTTCTAATTTTTGTATGAATGAGGAAACTTTCTAGTTTTTGAATTATTATTAACACCGAAATCCGACGTCTAACGAAGTCTATAGAATTTTTTTAATGAACATGGGTAGAAATGCAATTTGCATAAGTAACTTCTCACTTTTAGATATTTAGTTTTGATTTGAAATTTCTTTTTGAGTCAAGAAATAGTGGGGGTTCTTTACCCTGTGTATGTTTAAACACTAAACTTATATTAAAGAGCGAGCTAGAAATGGAGATCACATGATCATTAAGAATGAATTTTGACCTACTAAGTAGTAAAACTAAAAAGAATTTTAGTCATAATTATTACCTTGTTTGAGATGCTTAGCTCCTCGTAATTTTAATATTTGGAAAAAGTTTTTAAGAACCAAATGTTTTAGTTTGACAAATAGAGAAGGGGTAATTAATTTTAGATATTGTTTCTACGATGCGTGATTTGTTGTATATCATATGTAGAAAAAATATATTAAATGAGTTAAATGACAAATCTATGTAAACCAAGCATGAAAAACATTGTAGTTCCCATAAGAACGAAATGCATATAAGTTTGATTATCCATCATATATTTTGAAACAATCTCTTAAACAATTGAATGAGAAATTTGATTACTTGGTAAATTCAAATAGTTTCAAAATTGATTAGGGTGACAAACGTATAAGACTATTATGTTATATATGCAAAAGGGACTCGTTGAATTTGTGTTATAACTCATATGTTGTTCATGAAACTGAAGACATGTTTGACATGAAAGACTTGAGTGAAGATAGTGTATATGCTTGAATTGAATTTGTTCTTCTTTTGAATCTAACTCAATTCAAAGAAAATAATTTTTAGTTAAAAAAAATAGAGAAATATATATAGTCTGCCTATAAACTAGTTTTCACTCTTTTGATTTAGTGCTAATGCTTTTGATATTGGTGCTTGCACTAGACATGAGTATGATATCTTAGTATGTTTCTATGCTACGAGGTTGACTATATATATATATTTTTATAGTGGGGGTGTAATATATCGCTTCCATAGTGGGGGTTTTATATTCAGATTTACCAATCCTAATATGGAAAATTGGTAAAATTTTGAGAAGGTTATGAGGTGCTTCAAACGCATCTTACACCTAGAAATACATTATCTAAATGATTACCGAAATCCTTTATGGATATTGTGAAACTAATTGAAAATACTTTCAGATGAATCCTCTATGGGATAGAGCGATTCAATCCTCTATTAGATAGAGGAAGAACAGACATATTAATCCAATGCGATAGTACTGCGGCTATTGCAAGAGTTGAGAACTGTTAATTACAACGGTAGAGTCGACATATAAGGTGATAGAAAGCATTTTTGATGCTATGAGAATAGATTATATATGGTCTGAAAAGAGTTATCGTTGATCCTTTGACGAAAGAATTAATAAGAAGGTGTGAATACATCTTATGGGATGATGTTGATTCCCATTGAGAATTGAGTCATTTGTGATGGATACCCACCTAGAAATAGGTTCAAACGGAATAACGAATCACAAATGATATGAACATAGTTGTTCGTGATGGACACCCAACCTATATCTCAAGATTCCATAAGTAGGTTCAAAAGGTATTCCCTACCTATGAATGGACATCCCAAAATGTAGGTTCAAATGGGGCTAAGTCGCGGATAATATATGTAAAGACAGAATCATGCTTTAGAGAATTCATCCCACAACATGATATCCTGAAGCGAGTTGAGGTTGAGTTTTTTGTTTCAAAAACTCTTAATGATGTTTATATCTCTATTTAGAGTGGGGTACTTAGCTACATGAGTACTCTTGATAAACTCACCTATCCAAATCCAAATCCAAAGTCTTTTCCAGTAGCAAGTACCGAGTCGACTGGAGAATATCTCCCAAAAATATAACATAGTTTTTACACCGGCCTGTCAAAGCCTTGCACAACTTGCAACAGGGCAAGCAAAAATATGGGCAATTCTATGAGAATATGCACCAGTAGCAAGTACCGGGTCGACTGGTATTTGATAAACTCACCTATATGGATGTGAAAGTGTGGCCGCTTTCTATGAGAATATGGGCAATTCTCTAGATCATTCATTAAACCGGGATTTAAGCACACGGTTGTAATGTGCTGGCTTTAGACTTTACACTAGTATAGTTTTGTGTGTGTCAGACAATCTTTTATCTCCTAGAGTTCAAAGACTTATGTTCACTCTATGGTCAGATTTTTCGAGAGTCTAACACTATGTAAAGGTTCAAAATCGAAAGATACCTTTGCTTATGCACATTGTTATACATATCTTTCTCAATGTTTTAAAAATATAAGTGGGGGATTGTTGGGAATATATATTTAAAACATAAATTTATTTCCCAATAAAATATTTTTGGTAACAATAAAGTTCTTCTTTAATGAAAACTAATTTTTGTTATAATTGATTTTGACCGTTTCATACTTTGTTGTGAAATTACTAGGCATCCTTGAAGCATATTGGAAACAAAGTAAAATGTATTTCAAATACCGAATTTCATTAACCTGATCATCCATGAACACTAAATTGTCACCCACGAACTGAGGATGGGTGACTTCTGTGCAATTGAAAGCTGCAGAGAAACCACCAAGATGCCCCAACTTAGAAGCCCTTTCAAACATCATATTAAGGACCTCTGAGACAAGAAGAAAAAAAAAAGGCGAAAGTGGGTCTCCCTGTCTAAGACCCCTTCACTCGTAAACTTTCCATGAGAAGAACCGTTCACAAGAATATAAAAAGGAACATCCGCTATGCACCCCTGAATCCAGGACCTCCAACGTTCTCCGAAGCCCATTCTCAAAAGCACTTCATCTACAAAAAAACCATTTAACATGATCAAAACCCTTTTCTAAGTCGATCTTACAAATGATTCCAGGTTTCTTAGCTTTGATCCTCGAATCTAGACACTCATTAGCAATAAGAATAATATCCTCGAATCTCCTCTTCTGCCAACTTTCTCTCTAGCCAAGTAGCATCCAAAGAAGAGATGGATTTGAAATTCATACCATCCAGAGAGACCCTGGAATTGTCTTCAGAAGAAAAAACATTTTTGAAGTGGTCGACAATACCACCCTTTATTACCGTTTTTTTGTCAACCCAGACTCCGTTAATCTTCAAATTGGCAAAAGTATTTTTCCTCCTTATGATTCTAGCAATTCTGTGAAAATAACGCGTATTTCTCTCACCATCCAAGAACTACCGTAATCTAGACTGTTGAAGGTAATGCAACTCTTGCATGTCTGCCAACTGCTCATAGTCTGACTTCAATTTATTTCTTGTGATGAGTTGGGCTGCATTAAGACCATCGTCTTCATCATCCTGCTGATCTAGCCACTGAATCTCCTTCAGATTCATCTCACATTTACGATCAATCTTCCCAAAAATAGTCTTTTTCCAATCCTTGATTTAGAATTACAAAGCTTGGAGTTTCTTGGCAAGACAAAAACAGGCAGAACCAGAAAAGGAGAAAGAATTCCACCAATCGCGAAGCAAATCAATAAAACCTGGCATTAGCATCCACATAACCTCAAATCTGAGAGGAGGAGAACCCCAATCTACCAACTCACCTGTTAATAACACAGGCTTATGATCCGAAAAAGGATTCGCCAAAGCTTTATGAGCAAGAGTTGGGTAATGATCCTGCCATTCAGGATTGAAAATAAATCTGTCAAGGAGACTAGCAATAGCAGGGTTAGCAGCACTTTTCCAAGTATACTTGGCACCCATTAACAGAATGTCCATTAAATTATTTTGGTTACGAAAGTTATCAAAATCACGCATTCCCCTGGTGGTGTGGTTGCAATTTTTGTGTTCAACCATTCTCCGAACTTCATTAAAGTCGCCCCAAACACACCTAGGAAGACCTCAAATGCTATTGACAGCAGTGAGTTCATCCCACAAAATTCTCATATCAACAATATTACAAGGAGCATAGCCCCCTGAAAGAGCCCATTCAAAATTATCTATGTTGGTTTTAAAGTGAACAGAAACAAAATAATTACCAATACTATGATTTATTATAGAGACGACATTTGGGTTCCAAAGCAAAAGAATACCCCCACACCTGCCTAAAGAATTCAAAGCCCTCCATTCAACAGGCCTGCTACCCCAAATTTGAGTCACAACAGAGTCATTACAGGAATCTAATAAGGTTTCTTGCAAAATTAAGTAACCTCATCAAGATAACTATAGCATTGTAACAATTGGATGCTCAAGTGACAGACTCAAGGCATAAAACTTAAACAGTACATTCCATTCACCAAATTTTGAAGAAAATGCGTAAAATCTATACTAAAAAATAAATAAAAAATTATTGATAAAGTACCCCGAGTTGACATATACTAGATGAAAGTACCACTGTTTTTCAAAACTTTTCTAAAGTGTCATTTTTTGGACTATTTTTTTTTTTTAGTAAGTGTTACGTGGAGGTTATTTCAATTATTAAAAGTCATATTTACCCCAGAACCACATCTCCTTGGTGAAGAGAAGATAAATAATTAGACGATCCACATTACCACTGTAGCACAATGACACCTACAAAGTGTTAACTTGTCGGTTTGTGTTGAATTCAGTTTATATCTCATTATTAATTTCCACCCACTTCTTCCAATTACCGCGTACTGTTAAGTTCAACTTCCTTCAACTCACGACTCATTTACTGGATCCAAATCCTACTTATGCTATCACCATTATCAATTCTAAATCTCTAATGCTGCAGCTACTAATAATCCTTCTAACCGTCTCGTCTCAATGTCGGCCATCTCATCTGAATCCGACATTTGAAATTAACGACAATCATAGGTTCACTTGGTTGTAATTTCCAGTTTAAGAACTTAACTCTCGTTATAAATGCTATAACAAATTATATTGGTACGTATCCAATGAAGCATATTCGGCCCGTTATGTTCTAATTAAGCCCGTTATACAAGTCAAGAAAAAACCCTAAAAATTATTGCTAAACTATAGATTGATTCTTGTCGTTCAAGTCTTTACCATATATTATATATTGGCACGATTCTAGGAAACACCAGTTGTATTTCTAGTTATATTAGGAATTAGTTCTCTAGGACTTCTATTTCTAGGAAGATTCGGGTGTATAAATCTCTTTGAGTCATAACACTTTAGTTCCATATCTTGTGAATTCCGAGAAGAGGTGGAAGAAGAATAAAAAGTTTATTTTGAAGCAGTTGTTTCTGCAGCAACAGTAAGAAAACCATCAAGGTCTTGTTAATTTAGATTTTAGAGCAGCTTGTTGTTTTATTATATGTCATCGTCATCAAGCATGAGTAAACAAAAGAATGGTGTTTTACCAACGGAGGTATTATACGAGATCTTCATTCGTTTTCCATCAGTAGAACCGGTATATAAATTCAGGTGTGTATCAAAGTTATGGAATTCTCTTTTATCTGACCCATCTTTCATCAACAAAATTTTCAATACCATTACTAGTAGTATCCCATGGATCTTCATGTATGATCCCTCACACAAACAAGTCCAACTCTATCTAAAGCGTAACCGAAAATTCATAAAACATCATGATGGTTTTTCCTTTAAATTCCTTTTAGATTCAATACCATTCAAAACACCAAAGACAAAAAGGGTATGCCTCTTAGATTCATGTAGTAATGGTTTAGTACTTTATTCTGCATATCCTTTAGTAAGTCATTATCCTGCAGACCCAATGGATCCTATGGATACTATTATGTTTTATATATGCAATCCCCTAACCAAACAATGGGTCTCCCTCCCTCCTCCTCCAGCATATAACGCTTCTCAAGAATATTATCACAAGTGCACTAAATTGGTATGCGAATCCACCTCGATGGAAGCATCACTTAGTCATTCCCCTATTTGTAACTACAAGGTGGTTTATATCTATTCTGATTCTTTATATTTGGAGAATAACGTAAGCTTTCAAATCCTTTCTTCGGAAACGAGTGAATGGATAACGTTTCCATGGCCTGCAGAAATAAGGGGGCCTATCATATGGCATGATTTTGCTGGTATGCTTATACGTCATGGTGTCTTGTATTGAACGGCTCAAGTTCGTGCAGACAAGATCTTGATAGCTTATAGTACTCTAGAAAACAAAGAAAATGGTAGTGATCAATGCAGGTCAATTGCTTTTTCTACAATGAGTGATCACACAGATATAAATGATGGACAGTTCTTCTTCTTTGGTGAGTCAGAAGGGTGCATCTACTATGGCTATATCAAAGATGACGATCACAAGGTTTTTCTCAGTGTATGGCTGCTTGAGGATGACTACACTAATGGAAGATTCAACTGGCAAATAGTGCACAAAAATATTTGAACTTACGGATTACAAACCATCAAAAAGAGAGATTGTGTATTTAAATCCGGTGGATCGAAATGTTATCTTCATTGTTGATCGTGGCTGCTGTCTTGCCTACAACTTCAGAACCCTAACATATAAATTTCTACGTGGTTGTCCTATTCCTAAAATCAGAAACAGGATGTCGGCTCTGCCACCATTTTTTTTTCACACCCAAGCCAACAATGATTCCTCCTTGGTTAAAATGATAACTCCTTACTGATCAGTTCTCTGCACTTGATAATCCTCCAATGAAATTTAGTGTAATATCTCTCTAAATAAAATCCACTTACTAGTTTCTTTTCAGTTTGTCTCTTCTTTGGCTTTATTTTTTTACTTTCGAGATACCCTATGTAGGCTTTGTATAAGCGAGTACAAAGAGTGCAACAAGTTAATAGGAAGATTAGGGAATTCCTTTCTGAGGGTGATTAATTAGTTAGGAATTGCCCGAGTCACTGTTAGAAGTACATACCAACACTGAATTAAACTGAAATATTAAGTCAAAACGCATTAGAAGTAAATACCAACAAGAAAAGATTTGGAACTATTGTTGGCATAACCTTTACCACCAAGGAGAAGAGATTAGAAGAGATTAAATGATATGCTCCAATAACAACAGTAAAAAAGAAAAGATTTGGAACAC